>WIDE01000155.1:34775-57536 GCA_015039315.1 Clavulina sp. PMI_390
GCGTAGATGCCTTCGATTGACCAGTAATCGTTGTCCATGCCGTGTGTGCTGGAAGTGTTTGGCGGTGGTGCAAAGTTCGGGACCGAACCCTCACGTGCCACCACCAATGTCAGGCGATCCCCAGCTCTCACCAGAAGTTATCGAGCAAAGACAGGCAAACTGGAAGCTTCCTGCCGTTTCTCTGCCGCCAGAGCTCCTCAGCGAAATATTCCTTGAATGCATTGATAGAGGAGCTATCAATCCTCGTTATCCTCACGTATCAGTTGTACTATTACGAGAGATCCGTACTTCTCTAGCAAAGGTTTGCTATCACTGGCACCAGGTCGTACAGGCAACCAACGCACTTTGGGCTGTAACCAGTCTTTCCTACTATATTACCGGCTCCACAAATGACGAAGGGATCAGCTCATACATGATCATCCCCGAAAAACGTGGGTCCTTTGACCATGAGCTCGAACTTTCCGGAGAGATGCCAATATATCTCGTCCTAAAAATAGAGCTAAGTAGCCTGCGCGGCTCATCCCTGCCACCTCACATGGTCACACTGCATGATACCATTGTGGCGGCACTTTGGCGTGTTTTCCCTCGATGTAAGAAGATATGCTTCGACGCTCCCAGCGAAGCGATCGTCGCGACTCTGAATGCTTCTTTGAAACACCTAGCAGAGGTCAAAGCGATCCACGTTGGTGTCTGGCAATATGATTCGGACCACGAAGATGTCATCGAGACTCTTGACTTAGCCTCTGCGAATTCCATCCAAAATCTTTACATTGACTTTTTGAGTCGACATACACGCCCTCCACATCCAATAGCGAAGGTGAAGCTAGGGGATGTGAGCAGATTGAAAAATCTTGCCATCCTCGGATGCGTGGACCCTTCGGGCGCATACAGCATCATTTCGCGAGCGCTCTCCCTTCGTTCATTAATATGGAGAGGGAAAGCTGCGCTACAAAGTTTTGTAATCCCCTCAGGACGAATATCAATGCCATACCTTCAGCATCTAGTCATCGACCAGATGGGACCAGTATCCTTGCTTCCACACCTCGATGCGCCGAGTGTTCTCTCTCTCACGCTCGCGGCCAGCTGCTTGCGCATCGAGGAATCACCTTACCCTAAACCATCTCAATTTCCACACCTCCGTTCCTTGAGCATAGAATCAGTCGTATATACATCCTCACTACCGTTGATACAACTGATTCCTAAACTCCGAGCTCTCGAGGTTCTGAACTTAGCAGGCATCATGTCGTTGAGGCTCTCAGTAGCTTGCGCACAGGCCCCCAGGCTTCGTTTGGTGTCAGCCACTTGGATGCCTGCGCAAATCCAGTGGGAGGGGGCTCAAGCGCTGCTACAGTGTTGGGCTGACCGAGTCGAAGCGCAAGAGACTCGTTTTCCATCCCGTTCCTTCGGTTTCTGTTTTGTACAAGACAGTGAGCCTTCAGAACCAGAGCGGGAGATGTTCCCTGCTTTGTTTACCAGGAAGTACCCTGATTTTAAGATTAGTCTTCAGCGATCAAGCCCCTTCACATCCTGGAACCCACAGGACTGGGATGATTTTTTTGCACAAGCTGATATAAACCCTTCTTATTTACCATCATTCTAGTTGTATGCAATATACCATATAAACAATCTGGAAATCTATTCTGCTCCATGCTGCTGTCATCAGTCTTCATCAACTAATCCCATCCATCCGAAACTCTATCAAGGCTCCTCAACGTATAACCCGAAGATGAGGATTTGATAGTTCACGATGTAATCAAAACTAACTACTCGTAGTAGGTGAGAGGATATCCCAGGAAGCTGCATTGTTCCACCTCTTTCCATCCGATCGACTTTGTCGACACTCCATCAAGGAACCTCAATGGAGTGCCTTTGTTATTCCCACTCGAGGAGCTCACAGCCTCCCACTTGCCCGACTTCGCTGCCTGGCTTATCGTCGCTGCGTACGCCACTCCTCTCGCTTGCAACCACGCGACGTCAACATTCGGGTTGTAGTTTCGGGCAAAGGCGACCCAGGTATCGGAGATGTATTGGGTGAACGCGAGGTCTTCTGCGTCGCGGAAGGGTAAGGGTACTTGTCCCAAGGTGCCGAAGACGTAGTAGAGCTCGCCGGAATGGCACTGGAAGTAAGGAAGATAAGGGTCGCCTGCTGGATACTGAGCGTTCGCTGGCGCTTCACATGTAGGGAAGTTGGGGCTCCAGCCAGGTGTCTATGAGAAGCGAAATGCGAATCAACATCGCGTCCAAGGGGGAGATAGGAAGATGACCGTAATGAATAGGATTCTCGACGCACCTGATAGGACCTCCCAAACTCATACACAAAGGTCTCCGGGAATACACCATTCTTTGCAGCAGCTACGGCAGTCGCCTGATCCAAGCACCTAAACTCTGCATCTGTGGCCACACGTGCGGTGACGTTGAAGACATCAAGCGTAGCGTTCCCCGTGTTCGGGGTCGGGAAGAGTCCGCTCTGGACAAGAGCAGTTGCCACTGAGCTGTTCATAAGACCCTGACTCACGAGATCCGCAGCGACAGTAACGTTGGCGGCGGGATAGCTGACGAACGGCGCTCCATCGTACTGCATCCAGCTAGACAACCAAGGAAGAAAACGTCAATACGGTCGTAGCAGAATAACGTTGCTAGAAAGCCACATACCCCCACATCGTTGGCACCTTGTTCACACTGCTTGTGTCTCCCTTCAGAGGCAACCTGTCCGACGTGATATAAATACCATCCACCACAGGATATCTCGCGGAATCGGCGAGGGTGACCAGCGTAGCAGCAGGCACCGCCTTCAAGCATGCGCGTACAGCAGCAGGATCACTGTTCGCGCAGTTCGTCTCGCTAATGATATTATTTGCACAAAGAGCAGCTTCCTCGGGGATGGTGAGATATTCGCTGTACGTCGTCGCGTATGCTGCACAATGACAATGGGTCAGTATACTAGCGCTGTTGTCAGCACAGGAGGAGCGAGGAGTAGCTTACCGGAACCACCAAGGTTTGATTGAGCAATCGCTCCCTGGAACAGACCAGCGGCCTTTGGTGAGCCCAGAAGGACTCGAACGGACCCTGCACCTGCACTCTGGCCGAATATCGTCACTCGGTTCGGATCACCGCCGAATGCCGCAACGTTCTGCTTGATCCACTTCAGAGCAGTAATTTGATCGGACTTTTGGAGGAGAAGAATTCGCAATCATAAGCATAGTACAAAATGCATCGACGTGAGCAACGTACGAAACCATAGTTTCCATTGATAACTCCATCGTCGAGAGCAAGGAAGCCCAATGCACCCAAGCGGTAGTTGATTGACACTGAGGGCAAGGAAAGGGGAAGATAGTGAGAAGACAGAGCCTGAGAGAGGGAAGCATGGTGACATACCAAGGACAACATCGCCCCTCGAAGCAATAGCACCGCCGTCGAAGGTTGGATCAGCATTGTAACCATTCGTATATCCACCTCCGTGGATCCTAGAAGAGAGACATTTATCTTGAGCTTCCGGCGCTCTTCAAAGAAACATGCAGCACTCACCAGAACATAACGGGCTTTAGCTTGTCCTTTGAGCCGCTCGCTGGGAGATACGGAGTGAAGATATTGAGGAAGAGACAATCTTCGGACGAGTCTGTGTCCCCTCCTTGAGTGCAGTGGCTACCAAAGGTGGTCGCGTTGAAAGCTTTCTGGGATCCAGAGTACACCGTGGAGTATTCCCATCGGGGAGGCGGGTTGGCTATGACATTGCTTTGTAAGTGAATTTCTATCAGTGAATGAAGTGAAGGAGGGCTCACCGTATCGAATTCCTAGGAAGCGGAAGCTCGTATAGTCTCGGTATCTTTATAACGCGGGGACTGTGAAAAAGATCGAGGGGAATAGAGGAGAAGCTCCAGCCACTCACCCAGTGAATGTTTTGCCCTGGCTCTGCGTTGAGATCTGCCATTTGGCACTATTGTCGCTATCCGTGGAAATGCTATATGGGGCCGAGTTCGTGCACAGGGCCGGGAGCTTCTGCGAGCAAGACACCTGTGCCGTTTTGAGGCTCCCGGCTTGAGCAGCAGTGCACAACGACGAAGATGATTGATGCGAGCCGCTCGAGGGAGTCGCAACCCAGACATACGAGCTAGATGAGACAGTTCCCAGGTATATCTGGTATTTTAGGGAGTCTTGGAAGTCACTGTGGCTCGAAGCGTCGATCGAGCTGAGATCAACGAGTTGCTCGGAGAGACTGGCGCATGCGGAGCTCGCAGCGGCCTGCGTCACTGGAGCTTCGAGGAGGAGCAAGCTAGGATGCTCAATTTGATTGCTCGTCCAATTCAACGAGTTTTGGAACAGCAAAGAGACGGATGACGACGTGACAGCAGCACAGAACCCAGACCCAGCTGCCGCAGCCGCGATCAGCGCGAGAGACGTCAAAGTTGGAGCGCGACACCACATCATGATGCTGGGGTCGAGATACGCTTCCATCTGAGCAGCGCCCTTCTCATGACTTTATATATAGTGAGGATTTTTTTTAGTAGAGGCTCATGACCCCCAAGGGAGGGAAAAGATAACCCCGTGGCGTGACTGACGGCGCGAAGTCACGGGAGTGAGCCCGTCGCCGACGTCCGACCGAGGTTTTGCAGTTGGGATCGCATCGTATAAATAGATAAATGGCGCTAGTGTGCGCGCCGTGGGGGGATCGAAAGTTATTATTTTTATTATTCGAAGACCAGCATGGTGGGTATGGTAGATACAATAAAGTACTGGTGCCGAGCCAATTCCGTCCAGTTTGCAAAAAACTGATTGTTGGCATGCTCATGACCCGATATTTGGGCTCACATGTGTGAGTGAAACTCCCATTCTTTGGCTCTAGCCAGTCTTCCGAGGCTTCTGTAAGGAACAGGCGTTTGAATGAAGCTTTGCGGGAAGTGGTGGTTCTCAAAGTTGAGGTCGTGAATTACGAGAAACTCAGGGACGACAGGTTCGCAACTCCCCATCTGGATACACATTAGCACCAGATTATGAAGTGTGAATTGAGATGCATCCTCAACTATCGAGGACTAATTCAAGCATGTTCCGAGAGCACGATGCAGACGAGGAAGACTTGACTAGAAAGGATGATTTGACCACGAAGGAGAAGAGTACAGTTACTTACACATGTGCGGAGACATAAGAGAAATAGTTTCGAGTTATAGAGGCCAAAGAAGCCGTCTCCTGCAACAATGTGATGTAATGGGTCGGTTTTGGGAAGCTTTTCGAGGTGGAGCGCAAACGACCACTCGCCGCGTGATCCTCGTCAAGATGCGGCTCCGAAGAGCTTATCATCGTTCCAACGTTTCCATCGAAGTGACACTATTTCCTCGGATGACCTGCAGAATAGACAGACAGAATGCAAACGAACGGTGAGTCATTCGATCGGGACAGGAACGAAGATACATACGATCTGGCCCAAGGGCAGCTTAGTGGGAGGAGCAGAGGCGGTGTGGCCGCTCTCTTCCGTGGCGTCGTCAACGACGAGGTTCAAGAAGATGTCGAATCCACGGAGGACTCCAGATACCTTGCGCCCACCTTGGAGGGAGATGGACAGGCGCTTATCCATGAACTGATCGAGAAGACGAAGACGAGATTCGTCACTTTTAGCTTTTGCGTCTCTTTTCTTCCAGTAGCGGCAGCTGTTACGCACCTTTTTGAGTTCTGGCTGGGATGCTTTCGACATGACTTCCTGCTGCTGGTGTTGTGCTTAGTAGATTATTGTTTATCTCCCAAACAGACCCCTTCCAAACACAGCCACAGATGCCCAACGTGACCGTTTGTCCGCACTGGTGACACCCTAAGTCTCTCTGCCCAGTGTCGCACCGCACACGACTAGCACAATTCCTCCTCCTAAAGATTCTGCCAAGTTATCGGTTTTATCTAATTCCCCTGCCTCATTTGTTGCTTCTCTCTCTCGGATTTTCTCCCAATAACTCAGCATCTCGTATCACCAAACCAACCGCCGTCCAGTTCTTCCAGTGCGTATCCTCCATGTCATCCCCTTTGGCTGACTGCTACCATAATAATATGCTAATTTTCCACCGATCAAAGACCTATTTTGCATATTATGTCGGGTCTTTCTGAATCAATGTGGGCAAACGCCCCCGACGTCTCGTCAACAGCTCCGAGACCTAATGCCGCGAAACCTCCCCGAGCACCACGAGTGAACAACACTGACGGGGCACAACAGCATGGCGCACGACGACGTGGCCGTGGTGGTGGTGGTGGTGGAGGCGGGAACAAGCCTCCCGCCGCTAAAGCCGATGCTCCTGTAGCAAGTGCCACCGCATCATCAACACCGTCTGCTCCCCATCCAACATCCCTTCCCCCTCGACCCCAATCTACTACAAACGATGCTCCCAAACCATCTCTCCCCCCTCGGCCTCGCGGTGGACCCAAGCGAACTGCTAGCTCTAACACAAAGGCCCCTGCTGCTGCTGCACAACCCCCTTCGTCAACATCCACCCCACAGATCTCAGGGTCGACTGAATCGCATCCCAAGTCTACCCCCTCCAGATCCGATACTTCTGCCCCTACATCCGCTTCCACTCCCGCAGCCTCGACGCTCCCTAAAAAACCTCAGCCGAAGCGAAGGCAGTCCAAGCCTAACAATCATCGCCGACGATCGTCCCTGGCGATCTCAGTCGTAAGCGGCACCAGCGAGCCTCCTTCGACCATCATCGAGCCCCCCACGCCACTCTCCCCGATGGTTGAGGGTTCTACTTTTGTAGTTACCACTGGTCCTGAGGAGATGGAGGGTCCCAGCTCCCCTAAAGCCGCGAGCCATTCCTCGTCGGGCCCTGAGACACTTCCCCCAGCTACTCCTCTCCAAGCAGAACCACTCATCAATTTCAACCCCCTTCGCCCATCCACACCAGCGAGCGCTTCAGTCTCCCACCTCGATTGGGCGGATGAAGACGAAGGGGATGATCTGCCCACACTCGATGACTGGGGCGTCAAGCCCTCAGCAAGCCTCAATCTCGAGGAGCTCGCGCCGCAGAAGACTCCTCAAGCTGTGGTTGATGAGCCAGTCGTCGCCCCCAAGGAAGTGGTTGTCGATGAGCAGGCAACACCAAAGGTCGAGCTCGCGCCTCCAGTAGAGACCACCACTGCGTCAGAACTGGAAGTGACGACTGCCCAGTCAGTTTCTGAATCTGCTCATAGTGAGGAGGTACTCAGTACCTCCGAGGCAGCATCAGATGAGGCCAAAGCCCCTTCCGTCGCTAGCTCGAGAGCTCCTGGACGTTCTAATAACCTTCATCGGCCGCCATTGACTGACGAAATGGCAGCAGAGAAGCGCAAGGCAAAGAATCGCCAGGCAAGAGAGAGGAGGAAGGTCGTCAAGGCTCACGCCAAGGCAGAGGCTGGTCTACCACCTACCGATCCAGCTGCTGCTTCGACAAGCGCTGCTAGTTCGGCAAATCCCCCGAATCTGCCAAGCGCCGCCCCGATGTCAGCCCCCGCAGACTCTGCAAATGCCTCATTCCCTTCATCCATCTCTGCTCCTGCTGACTTGTCGCTTCCCACTCGACCTGCCCCTCCGTCGAACGGCGCGACGGCTCCACCAACACCATCGGCCTCCTTTAGCTCCGGCTTCCCTCCGAATCGTCGTCCGTTCGGCGGCGATCCTGCTTTCATGCGCGGGCATAATCGCGGGGGATCGTCCGACTTTGGGGGTAGCAATAATGGCGGTGGTGGGTTCCGAACGAGGGGAGGACGAGGAGGAAGGGGACGTGGAGCAGCGACGCATGTGCATGTTGCGCATGGCCACAAGGAGCGTCCTGTCCTCTCGCCGAATGCTCTGAGCCAGCTGAGCAAGAGCCTTAGTGGCGGAGCAAGGGTTCATAAGCCTACGCCAGCACCCGCCGCCGTGGCTGCTAGCGGTGACTGAGATCTGTTGTCTGCCTCACCCAGTCATTGTTTTTCTTCCCCTATATTCCCGCCTCTGCGTCATTTGATTGATTGAAGAGTCATGCTTTTGAGGTTTCATTGCTTCGTTTTCCAGATCGATCTAGCTGTTGGTGTCTTTCTTATTTATTGTGCTCGCTTCACTTCTCCTATCCTGCGCCATCTCCATCTTCCCCCTTACACTTGGAATCATCATCCTGCTTCCTCCTCCCAATATATCCATTCTGCTCCTCGTCTCTCTCGGATCGTCTCTTCTTCACCTTGTCGTCCCAACGCCGACAATTGTACAATTATCCTTATTGCTCTCATGATGACGAACCCCACCCCCTAGTACGCCTCTTTTGGAATTTTCATGATTCGGATGCTTGATCTTTTTGTCTCTGCTTGTCAATGGCTTGCTTGTTTGGTCTCCTTCTTTTCCCTTACGCTCCCAACGTTCTGTCCAGATGAATGATACGATATCGATGTACAGTGCCCCACTCAATGAGTCAAAACCTTGGAGTTACGGTCATTCAAGCACGCGCGTGGTCAAAACTCTTCGCAAGCAGGCTACATATCCATGTACAGATATTGATGTCTTTTACAAGAACTTACTAGTAAGCCATTCCATGCGGTGGCCGGTGTTCGCCGCCGCTACCGACAGGCTGCTCGAGCTTGGTCAAATCACAGAGGCTGCCTCTTTCAACCATAACCACAACACTACCTCCTGCAAGGGATCTAGCCTGCTCCGTCTGGTTAACGGTTTATCTAAAGCTCACTGATAACGTATAACCGATACGATTGAGGCGTCGACGGTCTGAGCAGCTGTGGCACCAGTTAGCTGATGCGAGGACGCAAGGCGTCAATAATCATCCTGAAGTTATGACTGAACCACATCCCGACGCAGATTATATCGGCTCGGACAGCTCGGAGGACGAGCACCCCTTTGAAGGCGATATCGAAATGCCCAAGATCTCCCCTGATATAGCTGCAAGGCTTTCACTCAATCAACTCGATCTTTCCCATGTTGGCCAGAAAGACGCAATCACTTTACTCGACAAGGTCAATGCCGTAAGTTCCCTCTTGACTATGGAGCTTACCTCGTGGATAATCTGCGTCGTATTCTAGGAGCTTCGAAGACGGTCATTCAACGATCCAGAAGTACTAAGGCTGCTCCAGGACCTCTGTAGTTATTTTCTTACCGTCCCAGCCTGTCTCACACTTGGGTCTGTTACTTTTGACAGAAAGGATGTCATTGGTCGAGGAGGTGAGGCAATACTATATCGCGGACGCTCAGGAAGGATCTTCTCCTCCCGACCTGTGGTTGTTCGAGAAGTAGTCATGCCTCCAAGGGATTGGAACTCACCTTTAGGGCGCAAGGTCACTCGGGTGTGTAACACCTAACCCAGCCGTGAGAATCAGCTAACCACTATCATGCTCTATAGCTGGTGCATCGCGAGGCTATCACTCATTCGCAGCTCAATCACCCGAATATTCTCCCATTCCTAGGACTTTATCATGAAAATCATGGCTCCCCTCCTGTTATAGTCCTGCCTCTTGTAGAGTCCGGCTCTCTCCAAGACTTACTCGCCGGCCCGTTACTTGAATGGACGACATTCAAACGTATAGTGAGCTCTTATCTTTCTTTTCCTGGCTATTGTCGTACATTTATTATTATTGCATTATATAGCTTGTTGGTGTCACTAGTGGAGTTGACTATTTACACTCTCGATACCCCCCGGTTATACATGGTGACCTCCATCCGGCATGTATTTCTACTCTTCCGGCGGTTGGGCACTTTTGTTTATGAGTACATGTAGGGGAATGTCCTGGTTGACCCCACTGGCAACCCACTGCTCTGCGACTTCGGACTGAGTCGCATCCGACATGAAGTCACACGGACACATACAATCTTGCAAGAAGCTGGAAGGCTTCGATATCTAGCCCCTGAACTGACCATTGGGGGGATGAAAAGATTCCATACTAGCTCTGCCAGCGACATCTTTGCTCTTGCAATGATGTTTCTTAATACTTGGAGTGGTCAAGTACCATTTCTTGAAGTCCGAAATGATCTGAAAGTCGCCTCCAATTTCAGAAAGGGTCGGCGACCTGATCTCCCCATCAAAGCTGTAACGCTGGTTCCAGAGCTAAGAACAGTTTTTTGGGAGTTGCTCAGCAACATGTGGGTCCAAGAACCGGACGATCGGCCGTCTAGTTCGGACGTCTATCGTCGTTTGAGCTATGTATTCGATTATGGAAAGTTTCAGGCTCGTCAACGTAACGCCTTGCAGCACATACTGCGAATCCCTAGCCAACTACTCTCTTATATCATGGAACTTGTGGCTTTGGTGTCATTTGGGGACAAGGCTTCATCATATTTCCCGCACTTGACACATCAGCCTGCTCTACAAGCAATGAGTCTTGTATGCCAGCACATGCGGGATATTGCTATCAATACGCCTCACTACTGGAGTAATGTTATCATCTTGATCGAAGACGAATACACTACCTCTCCGATTATCCTCAAGGAGCACCTCAGGCGCTCAAAAAATTGTCTCTTTGACCTTCACATCTTCGTGGACGCCATTCATGTCAGCGAATTCATGCTGCGTGAGATTTTGGACGTCCTGACTCCTTACGCCCACCGTTGTCGCCGCATTGATGTTTGCTATGGCAAAAACAGAACACAGCTATCCCAAGTCATGCAAATTATGCGAGACTTTCATTGGAATACCCCCTGTCTTCGGAGTGTTAAGTTCGCAGATAGCTCTGGTCCTCCCGGTGGTCTGCTAATTGACCCTCAATACACCCAATTCATTCCGTTCTGGCATCACACTGATTCTCAGATCGAGGCCGTGGTCATAGAATTCAGTGGGCGGAACGAATACATCCGTACTACTCTATCGGTATACTCTGTTCAGCTGTCACTGGCGGGGTTGAAGCGACTGCGAATCCAGGCGGTTTACGACAGGCAAATCTTCATCGATATTCTACGTCGGTGCAATCAACTGGAACATTTGGAATGGACGTGCCTGTATGATTGGAGGCTGTCACTCGATGGCACACCCCTAGAGCTTCCGTCTCTGCAAACCATACGCCTAGAAGGGCAAGGTTTTGATGAAAAAAGTTTTCCTCGCTTAGTTGCGCCTCAATGTGAACAGATGATCATGCACCGTGTTGTCTGTCCCCTTTTAAGAACGGTTAATCATTTCCCCCAGCTTCGACGCTTCTCAATATATTACAATGACGGGTTCACTCTAGAGCTCCGTCAATTCCTGTTCCATCACCCTCTTCTCGAACAACTCTCCATCCAGACTAATGACTTAGAGGAAGCCAGTGTTGCGCGGATAGAGACGCATTGCGAGCTTTTCAACGGGCTTTCCCTTTTACAAATGGGCGCACCATTGCCTGGTATAACAGAGCTGTTCCCATTCCTTCCCGCCCTTTCTGTCCTATGGGTTGGGCCTCTCAAGACATATTGTCTTGGTTATGGGGAAGCTAGGTGGGTTGAAACTGTAGGTGCGCTATCTAGCGCGCTTAAACAGCTCCTGCTTCGCCGCCCCACACTTCAAATCAAGCTCCCTATGGTGGAGGGCTCACTACCAGAGTTCGCGGACCTCCACAAAGAGTTTCAGGGTCGATTAGTCGTATTGAAGAGCACGGCGCGGCCAGAGTGGACGGAGTAGTCTATGATTCGATTGAGCCATGATTGGGAAACGTTATCTGGGAAGTCCAGTCTAGATATCAGATCAGGGCCCAAATTAAAGGATATTTCCTGAACACAGACTTCGTTCCGGGACCTGAGTGCTACTGTTGCATTTGTCAGCTACAGAAATCACCTAACCTCTGTCCTGATGCGATCACTACTATGATTACGCGAAGCTACAGCTACCGAGAGTATATTATGACAATTAGTCTACCACGAATTCTGCCGCCAGTCTTCGTCAAATTGAGATTTCCAGATCAGTCTTATTTCTTCACGGGTATCCCGCTGTAAGAAGGTCTGAGAATATCTTGGGACTCTCCGAAACCACAACACCAAAGGCATCACCAGCCCACTGTCCACGTGCACCATGGATCGATGGTGGCCCATCCCATCGCATTGAATTTGAAGAATCCATCGACCGGGAGATACGGCAAATAATTTCTTCGCCGAATCCCCAGACGGGATCGTAGCCGTTTACCTCGAGAGTATCGGATCGAATGAGAACCTTTTCCGTGAGGTCGCAAAGGAGCATAACCGGCGGTTTGCTTTCGTAAATTTCACAAGATAAGTCTCAGCTCTTTTTTGATCAAGCCTTAACACCAACGATACATAACTTAGCGCGAAATCATTCTAGCGACATGTACAACACACCCCATCCAATCGCTTCGCCATACCACTGATGGACCAAGTGACATTATATAGGCTCGCGCTGACAGACACGCTGAGACATATTCAGCAGTGTGAAGCCAACTGGTCAAGTAGTAGCACTATTGAGTATCTACAAAGCCGAAACCTCACTCTGGCTGCGCGGTTGGGCCCGAACTGAGAACGCACTAGATAATTAACGCTAAAGAGATTCACGCGTCTTTCATCTCTACATCCGCCTCTATCGACGCCGAGACATCAGCAGTTTCTGGCTTTGCGACCGTCGCTTCATCGCCCTCTGCCTTGGCACCAGATGCATCCCCTCCCGGAGCATTTTCGTCATCAACTTTCATCACCTCGTCTTCCTTGACAGTCGTTGCGCTTTCTGCAGCAGCGTTAGCTTCAGCTTCTGCCGCAGCCTTCTCCCTCTCCACTTCTGCCAGCCCACGGCTCGGACTTGGCTCTGGGGTGCTTTCCCTTACAAAGCGATCCGATAGCGGCGGTGTAGGCGTGGGCGTAGGGACCCCTGCGGCCGAGAGAGTAAGAGAAGGCGATGGGGACGGAGCTCCACTGCGTAGTGTGGCAGTCGGGGATCTCGGCGCTGAGGGTGAAGAGGGAGAGGTGGCTCGTACGGGAGAGCCCGACGAAGGAGGTGGAGAAAGCGCAAGCCCCAATCCTCCTCCTCCTCCTCCTCCTCCACTATTGGGTCTGACGGTCCCTGATGTCGTTGTGGTAGTCGTAGAGGAAAAAGCCTCAGGGTGATCAGCTAGATGGCCGAGGCGCCGCGTTGGGCTCCCGACGCCAGTGAGACCCACACCAAGGAGATCATCCGAGGATGAGCTTGGCACAGATAGGAGAGAAGATGGGTCGCTCGGGACGAACGTAGCGGAGAGACCGGTAGGGGATGTGGGAGGGGAGATGTGATCGAGCTCATCGACCCGCAATTGGCGAATCATAGCTGGAGACATACCTCCTCCTCCAGGTGGCACATTCTCGTCTGCAGGGGAAAGGGAGGAAGAAGACGAAACCGGATCGGTGAGATCATCTCCTGGAAGGGGGCGACGTCCGTCCAGGCTCAGTGGCGATCCAGCCAAGGTACTGGTGGGGCTAGTAGATCTCGATCGTGGTTGTCTTTCAGTGGCTTCCAGCTCCGGATGCAAGAAGGGAATCGGACTGAATAGAGGGGTGGAGGTGTAGGAGAATGGATTCGTGTGTGAGGGAACAGCTGTCCCATTGGAAGTGGTAGCAGTGTAGGTGTCAAGACGATACTCATTCCAACCAGAGGTGACAGTGAGTGATCGTTCGAGGGCCCTAAGATACTTTCCAACTGCATTAAAATGTTCTCGAGGCCGGAGAGCTAACTCCGCTAGTCTCTGTATTGTGAAAGGGGGCTGACTGTGGGGAAAAGAGGGTGTGAGTGTCCCCTTCACTTGACAAAAGCCCAAGATCTTAGATGGAAACTCACTCTTCAAAATCATCCAAAAGTTGGAATATGTACTCCTTTTTCTTATGCGCATCCGATTTGGTCATATCTTTGGGTAAGACCTTGAGTGGGAACTCGACTGGAGGTAAGGTGGCTGGGCGAGGGGGAAATGCTGGTAGTTGAGTCCATAGATTGAGAACCTCGTCTGTTGGATCGAAAGTAGATGGTATTCCGGGCTTTTCGAACGGTATCACATTCTCTGCCATTTCTTCGACGTTCTGTAATTGAAGATATCACTGCATACAGGCTCTGTGAATATAGCAGGTAAGGAGTGCGCGCACCTCGGTTATCTTGAACTTGAGCATCTCCCTAAGTTCTTTCCATTCATTCCTGAAGACCCACCCCGCATCAAAATAAAGTCCGATCTAACACGAAAACGGCTCACTGAACTACATTGGTGTCAGCCAACTTGGCAAGGACACCTTCATGTTCTATACATGTGCATGGTGTCAGTGGCCTCGTATTCCCACTTTATGTACAGTGAGAGCGAGATGATACCTGGATCCCAGGAATATTGTGGAGAGTTTTCTTCTGCTGCCATTTGATGAAGAGAAAGATCGGAGCGCGTTGGGGTTGTTTACGTTTGTTAATCTCCACCAAACAAGTACTCCATTTCAGCTCACTCTCCAACTTTTACTCTCGTTTCTATCTTCCTCGCCGTTTTTGGCGCATATTCACGCTCATTATGGATATTAAGTCTGACCAGAACAGCCTCTCGTCCTCATCATCTTTTGATACATATGAAACACGACTGGTTTCACGATTCTCTCATTCTCCACCATCTCCTCCTCGTCCACCTCGCCGGTCTCGTTTTGCAACTTTAGTCAAAGATGCAATTTCAAAGCTAGCTCTACCCGGCGATCACATCACTAGTACTGAAGGTCGTCGTCGCGCAAACAGTGCCAGTGCCGTTCAACCAAAGCCGTAAGTTGTTGGGCCATCTGGGTTGGCGTGTTACTCATCTTATTGGGATAGAAGCTTGTTAGATGACTCTTATATCCAGAGCATATCTATCTCAGTCTCCCGATCATCGATGAACATTAAATGCAATGGCTCGCATCTGACACCCACCCAAAGCAGACAACTTCTCGGCGCACTCTCCGCGAATAACACGATTGACTCCATTCGAGCGGCTTTAGACGAGCTTGAGTTTCCGACACCTGTAAACATGAACCCGCTGCAGCCTCTGTCCACCACTCCCATCCGTCCTACTATGCCTCTGCGCACAAAAACCAACTCCTCTACCCGCGCTATTCGGTGAGATATCCAACAATCATATAGAGTATTTCGAGTGCTAATCCTACTTCAGGTCTCCTTCAGTTGAAGTTTTCTCCATAGACCGCAATGACTCTGATCAAGATACCGAATTTCCGGATGATATTTCATCCTCTTCACGTGTCAATACTCCTCGTTCACGCATGCCAAGGACATCGCTTTCCAAAATCACGCCCGTTAGCTATAGACTTGGTCGTCATCCGCCTCGTCCTGGCTCTATGTCGAGTAGCTCGTGCTATAGTCATGGCTCGGACAACGAGGCAGAGGATCCACCGCCAACGCCACGTCAAAGCGCATCACAAAATAAGTCCCCCACGAAAGTCACGCTTCCCAAATCTCCGCTCAAGGCGAGGGCGCGGTCGAACACGGTCCCAATCCCTGTTCTTGAACGGTCCTCGTCCCCACTCACAGCCTTTGTAAATCGCCATTCGCAGTCAGGGCCCAACGACCAGTACGACATTCTGCTGCCCAGCTCGGGGGCGAATCTTCCCGATTCTGCGCTAAAGAACGCATTCGGTTTGAGCGATGATGATGGCAGGACAAGCTGTGAGGAAGGTGAAGCAGATGATGAGGACGACCCAGTTGTCTCAACCCAGTTCGAACGTATGGTCAAAACTTCCCGTGCGTCACCAGCTGCAGGTGCGGCGAATAGTGTATCAAGTAGAGATTTGGATCGTTCATCCGTCGACACGGCTACGAATTCGCCCTTTAAGCGCAATGGGGTGGATCGAAGCGTTGGTGGTTCTCCTTATTCCTCTCCCAGTCGAACTAATAGACCTCCATCCGATCCGCCCTCGATCCCTCTTCCCCCCTCCCCCTCTCGATCGAAAACGGATATATTGGTTATCTCCCCTAATCGTCCTCACCGTCCACCCCGCCCTACTCGTCCGCCGCCAATCGTCCCAATCCGTTTCCTCACTTCTTCCCCATTTTCTGATTCTAGTGACTCAGATATTACCTTCTCTCCCTCTTCAGACGAGAATGCTGCGCTTTATTCCCCACCAGATCGTTCTGCTCTAAGCGACAGGCTCACCTTACCTCCCACACATGCTTATCACCTTGCTCTATCCGATAGCAGTCCCACTCCTAACGAGGCATCGAAACCGCTCACCCCAAGTGTCAAGTTCGCGCGGAAGGTTGGTGTGGTTCACGCGATGCGGCCAACGACGATCGTCGAAGATGATTATGCGGAGAAGGAGCCGACTCTTCATTCTATTTGCACCCCATCTGATGATATTGCTCATCACTCCAGAACTCGCGAAACCCGAGGAGACGATCACCAGGTGATTCTCTCGGATATCAGCACCCGCGAAGCCTCATGCGACCTTCACTCTCAATCTTCGTCCTTGTCCAATGCCAGCCATGACATGGCTTCGAAGGCTCCGCTCCCCACCTATGATGACTTTGAAACCAAAATCAATAGTATGGAGACACCAAATCCGACGTCTCCATTTTCGCCGAGTCCAGCATGGTCCGACACTGCTATGTTCAGCCCCGTGATATCAGAGGCTGCCTTCCCTTCACTTCCTACGTTGCATGGAGGCGTGGACTCACCGTCTTCACCCGCCTTCTCCGTGACGAGCCCAATACTTTCCATTCATAGTCCGGTATTCTCATCGGACTCGGACTGGGGCGGGAGAGCGAGTTCCGCAGGAGACATGTCAGATGCGACACTCGCATCTCTGTACCACGCACGAAAACTCGTCGGACCTGGTGAGAGCGAGAACCATAGCTGGAGAAGGAAAGGTAAGGATGGAGGAAAGGTAGCTATTTTCAGGGTGACGAGAAGTGGTCTTATGCAAAGGGCGATGGACGGACATTGTGGGCCAGAAGATAGCTCCGAAAGCGCGTGGGACGACTCAGATTCTTGCGTCGAGCACGAGTTCCTTCCGGTAGGTCGGGCTGCTGGCACGATCAAATTTCCTAGCATCACCCGTCCAGCACCGGGAAACCTCGAGCCTGGCCCAAATAATCAGGCCGGATCGTTGTCTCACTCTCGGCTACAATCTCCGTCCCAATCTGACGCTGAACCACGTCGTCAGCCATCTCAGATCCTTATGCAGACTGCCTCAGCTCAGGATGCCTCACTCCGCCCGTCCCGATCGCGGCGTAACCTGAATGTAAAGAATCTCTCGCTTCCTCTGGCGTTCTCTCGTCCTATGCGTTCTCGAGGCAACTCCACGTCATCGCCCTCAAGCACTGCGACAACACCCAACACCAGCGATCGACCTTATTTTCCCCTGTTGAATGACGATGACGGAGATGACGTCCCCTTGACCTCGTTTCTCAGCCCTAAAACCCTTCCCGATCATGAAGAGCTACTGGTATCAGGTATCACTCAAAATACCGTGGCTGATGTGGGAGAAAAGACGAAAGGCGGCAGTCGGTTTGCTTCGCTGTTCAAGAAGAAGCAAGGAAATTTGGGTGGAAGTGCTCCTCCGACACCAATAAGCACTGCTGCGATGGCTGTCAGGCAAGAAGTCGGTTCCGTGGCTGCAGGTGATTTTGTAACTGTCAAGAAGCCTGGGGTTGGAGTGGAAGCTGGAAGTGGAAGCAACGAATGCTCGAAAGGCCTCCTTGGATTTAAGCTCAGGAAGAAGTCTGTGTCTGCTGCGAATGTTGCTACGGTTATCCCCAGCGAGAACGGGTATGTATTCCGTTTCGATTTCATCCTTTTGTTGTTTCGGTTTGTCGTTAATTGCCTAACCCCCAGATATGACTGGAGTCGGGAGAGCCGACTGTATGGCGACGAGCGTGATCCATTCACTTCGCCGCTCCTTACGCCTGTGTCTGCGTCGTTTCCTCAATGCCAAGATAGTACCCAGCTCCAGTATGGTTGTTCCTCCCCAGCACCGCCACTTCCATCCCCTCGTTCAAAGAAGCGTGTTGTGAAAGTGAGTTTACTCTCAAGTTTTTCGTTACCAAGATGTGATGCTCGGGTGCTGATCGGGGTTCTTCCGATTGATATTGTTGGTCTAGGACAAAACAATGATTTCTTCCCCAACTTCACCTCGTATCAATGTTGCTTCAGTGGGTGTTGACCGATCTATACAGTGACATCACTCCCTGACTCATTCATCCATAATTCTGCTCGCCTCGGTCACCGTCCCTTTCGTCCCATTCAGAAGGTCGATTCGTACTTCTCCATTCCTATCCCGACGCCGACGACAGCTTCATCCTCTGCCTCAAGTCCGTCCATTCCTTGGCCCCGACCAAACTCACCGATCCCGACACGCCCGTATCTCTATTCTCATTCTAACGCAAGCTCAGCTACCCTGGCAGATTCTTCACCTTCGTTTATGGATGATCCCCACTCTCGCCCACGAGGCCCTCCCAGTCCAACCAAGACTGCTACTACAGGACCCGACTCTAACTCAGGAGACTTGCAATATGTGAAGAATTCGCGCCCAGCGGGAACATTCTCGGCCCCACCGCCACTGCCCTCTTCCCCACTTGCATCATCATTCATAACCTCACCAGCCGTCAAGCCGCTCAAGCCAATACTCAAGCCAACTTTGTCTCACTCACTACGTAGCACACGTTCGCTCAATACGAATCCGGCCTGCAAATCGGCAAACACGCTCGAGCCCGAGCCCGGGGTAGAACCGATTCGTGCTCGTCATCCTCAGACGCCGATTCCGAATGCAGGCGATGTGGCTGCGGCCAAATGGAGTGCCTTACTGGCCGCGGCGGCTATTTCTGACGCTTCCGATGAACATGGGGTTGGGGCTGGTAGAGTTGAACAAGACCATCAGAATGGGCATTTGCGCCATGGAGGAATAGATCTAATGAGAGGAAGGTTGCCGGGCCCCGAGTCGGAGTTGAGGGCGGTGACTTCTTCTACTATTGGAACGGCTGCTGATGAACTTGACTATATGGACCAAAGTGGAGACGGTACCCTGCTCGATGGTCCTGGAGGTGCCGTTAATGTGGATGCTGAGTATTTTTCAACTGGTGAGACTGGTGTTGGAGTGGCTGAGGGTTTGGCGCGACGGGAAAGGCGGCGGGGGATGATGCTGATATGAATGAAAAAATCGTGGTTATCTTTTCGGATTCTTTTATGGCTTTGATGATTACGCTCCAAGATGGATCCACCAATTTTCTCTTTGCCGCTGTGCCCCGCCTCTCATCCGCTCTTGGAGTTTGGGCGATCTCCCTTGTTGTTTTTCTACTCTTGTAGCACACTTTAGTACACCGAACAATCGCACGTTCCTTGAATTCGTAAACATCTATACGAATGGTCACTTGATATGCTCTTTCTGCTCGATCTGGGGAACAGAGGCGAGCTGCGAATGGATCGCCCACGGCCTCTTTGGGAAGCGCGGGAATAAGTGCCTTCGAATTGACTCAGCCGTCCTCGATCCAATAAATTGTTTTCGCAAATTCGCCATCGCACCCTCTTCTTGCACCACCACCCTGCACTAACATCCTCTACTGCCCCCACAACACACACACAATGTCGAGCGCAATCCCGATCCAAAACGGCGTTCCGCGCGACAGCTGGTCGTTGCCCCCAATGGCTTCTCCATCCTCGCCTGTCACTGTCTCGCCGCTACACAGTTACATCCAGAGCAACATGGGTGCCACTCGGCCGAAGGCTCTCAAACCCTTCGCCGTTGGCGAAATAAAACTCTTGATCTTGGAGAACATCTCCCAAGAGGCTGTAGGTGCCTTCAAGAAGAGCGGGTTCCAGGTCGATCACTATACCAAGGCCTGGTCAGAGGAGGAGCTCGTCGCAAAGATCGGCGAGTACCATGGTATTGGCATTCGTAGCAAAACAAAAATCACAGAGCGCGTTCTACAAGCTGCCACCAAGGTGCGTTCCTGAATGCGCTTTTTTTCCCTGGTAAAAAAAGTTGACACTTTTTTTTCTGTTCTCGAATGACTCGGATCATTCGCCGCCGCATTGGCCGCCGTCCAGCTCCTCGTCATCGGATGCTTCTGCATTGGCACAAACCAAGTCGATCTGGTAGCTGCTGGTCGCCGCGGTATCCCCGTCTTCAACTCACCCTTCTCCAACTCGCGCTCCGTCGCCGAGCTCGTCATGTCCGAGGTCATTGCCCTTGCGCGTCAACTCGTCGATCGCGCCAACGAGATGCGCCAGGGGACATGGAACAAGGTCTCCAAGGGTTGCTGGGAGATCCGTGGCAAGACACTGGGTATCGTTGGCTACGGGCACATTGGCTCGCAGCTTTCCGTGCTGGCAGAAGCCTTTGGTTTACGCGTCATCTACTACGATGTTATTAACATTATGCCCCTCGGCACAGCGCACCAAGTCGAATCGCTCGGCGAGCTCCTCAGCGAGTCCGACTTTGTGACACTCCACGTACCTGAACTCCCCGAGACGATCAACATGATCTCCGTCAAGGAGTTCGCGCAGATGAAGACCGGCTCGTACCTCATTAACAACTCGCGCGGTAAAGTCGTCGACATCCCTGCACTGGTTCAGGCCGTCGAGTCCAAGCACCTCGCTGGGTGCGCCATCGATGTGTTCCCCTCCGAGCCTGGCTCCAACGGCGCCAACACATTCAACGACCAGCTCAACTCGTGGTCAACCGCATTGCGCGCTCTGCCCAACATCATCCTCACTCCACACATCGGTGGCTCCACTGAGGAGGCCCAGCGCATGATCGGTATCGAGGTCTCGACAGCCTTGGGCCGCTACCTCCTCTCTGGTGCGACCGGTGGCGCTGTCAACTTCCCCGAAGTCGACCTGCGTCACATCTCGGCTGACCAGGAGAACTACATCCGTGTGTGCCACATCCACAAGAACGAGCCTGGTGTGCTCAAGGCTGTGAACGAAATCCTCGGTAACCACAACGTCGAGAAGCAGTTCTCTGATTCCAAGGGCGACATTGCGTACCTCTTGGCGGATATCTCGGAGGTGACTCCCTCAGAAGTCGAGGATCTCCAAACGAGGCTGTCGCAGACCAAGGCCAACATCGTCACCCGCATGCTCACATAAGTTCGATGGTATCTGCTTGTGCCAATCAGCCCCCAGCTCCCTCGAAAAAATTCCTCTCTATTTATCTCCTCTCCCTGTACCTCCCTTCCTCACCAAGCCTTCTCCTACTCTTTCGCCGTCCTTCAGTTCACATCACAGCTCTCTCCTTGTCTCATACATGCTTTCGTTCATCCGTTCGGCCATGCTGTTGTACCAAAATCACTGTGCTACACATATCTAGAGCTCGTTGTTCAACCATCAGAGCCACACATTCTATCATGTATGCATTCTATGTTGCTTAATATAAAGTTTCCTTTCTTGACCATGTGCACGGAAATGCGACAAATAATCTCTGTTCTCACTATAGTATGCTCAAGTATTACCCTTTCAGTACATCGGCTGTCCACCGCTCAGCTACAAACAGAAAGAACATCCGCCATTCTGCTGAGGTAGGACGTCGCGATCTCTAATCCTGCAACGTTGGGGAGGTCATGGATCTCTCATTTCTATATCGTCATGCTACTGCTATCTCGCTGTGAGATCCAATCCCCCCAAACCCCCAAAGATAAAACTCTTCTGATACCCTCTCTCATCACACCACACCACTAAACCAGCATAAACCCACATTTCATTGACACTATCAGCATCTGTCCTCGATCCCTACGATACATGATCACCACGTCTAGGCACTATTGAAAAACTCAACGAGGGCATTCGCGACCTCGTCAGGGTGCGTCGCCGCCAATTCATGGCGGCCGTGCTCGAGCACCACAACTTTAGCCTTCGGGAAATACTTTGTAAGTGCCGGCTCGAAATAGCGGCGATATTCGACGAAATCATCATCCGCTCCCTGTATAAGCCATAAAAGATGGATGAGATATTCAAGATCACGTCGGAGCGGGGGCAGGAGGCGAGGAGGGAGGAAGACGAGCACTCACATGGACAAGCAGGGTGCGGATTGGCATCTTGCCGAGGTTGGCGAAAATGGGGCCCATTCCCCGCAGAGGACCGTGCCGCACGGTCAGAGCGAGCAAATGTATGTAGTGGGGGAGAGCTATCATTTGAAGTGTGTGTAGTTGGCCGATGGCCTCCAGAGGATCCTTAGGTGGAGGAGGAAGTGTGGGCTTCTAGAAGAGATAGTCCAAACGTTATTTCTGAGGCTGGTGATGGGAGTTTAAAAGTGGAATGATCAGATTGTACCTTGGCCAGGAGCAAGTAGATCCAAAGGAAGAAGGGGTGAGTCAAGACGGCGTAACTTGCGTCAAAGGGATGAGCATCCTACATATGTGCGGAGCACGATGAGATCACGTCAGAGTGGTGCAGTCGCTTAATGACCTTGATATACTTACAGTAAAGTTGCCAACTGAAGCCAGGAGAGCAACGTCACTGTCAACCAGATTTGGGAACTCCGTCGCGAACCCAGCAGCGATGGCCCCGCCCAAGGAAAGACCGACAATGCGTGCCTTGTCCCATCCAATGTGCTGCATGAGGAGTGCTAGCTGCGTGATATACACAGGGAGTGTGGTATCCTGAGGAGCCTGCGAGTATCCTCGCCCGTAAATGTCTAGGAAGAAGTACCATTAGGCAACGAGTCACGATTGCACAACTTAGATGGTCTCGTGTCAATAAATTACCATATGTGAGGACAAGGAAACCAGCAGCAATCAGACGGTCTTGGACATCCTATATGACATGAAATTTCTTCAGTCCAAAGCTTGTCTATGACAACATATCTTCCAAACTGTCTCACCTTGAATACGATGCTAGGAATTTTGTACCCGTGAATGAGAACGACCTAATAAGAACGCCAGATCAGAATGA
>WIDE01000156.1:2031-56485 GCA_015039315.1 Clavulina sp. PMI_390
AATCTTGCATGATTCTGATTTCTATTTTATTGAGGAGGATAGCGGTCACTGAGTCACTGACTGTCCAAGGTGGTGCAATTCAGGATGTCATCGCGATCTCTGTTGATCTCACACACACCCAGATCGCTCAAAGCGGCACAGGGCCTGCGGTAGGGGTGCCCAATAGCTGCCACCTCCCCCCATGCAGGGTCCAGCATCGGATACGGTCGGGCCGAGAGGGAGGGGTGCTAAGACCCTGGGGTGCCAAATAGCTTCACCCTTTCATTTATTATACCAAGTTTATTTATGGTGAAGCCGGAACAGAGAGATTCCTTCCAACCGATACTTGTGCTGGTTGGGGTCATCAGAGACCTGGAAGTAGGAATATTAGGAAAGGACCAAGACACAATGCTGGCATGAGGTCAAACAAACCTCCTCCCAGGTGAAGTAACGTTTCAGCAATATGAAAAACCGCTTATCTGCCTGCAATATGCCAGAATTGATGAATGACCTAGCAAGAATAGTGCACGCACTCACCTTGCGCCTCTTCTTATAGCAAAAGAGGATCTCTGCATCAGAACTTGACCCCAGGGTGTGTAGTGTCTCAACAAGCAGAGGAAAAGCCGGCTCAAAGTAAACGCAGTCTGCGGCTAGTACCATGGAAAAACCCGAAGGATCAAGGCCAGGTCCCACGAGAGGTTCGCCCCTGGGCCAACAATTCCCAAAAAAAAAATGCTTAATAGGCGAGTAATGTGAATGGAAATGATGAGTATCATGAGATTTACTTACCAGTTGAGTTCCGCAGCAGTAACGCAATCCGACACATTGTTGAGGGCGATGTTTTGTTTCATGGTTTCGAGCAGCGGCCTAATGAGTGTTGATTAGTCGGAGACTACATATTGAGGGAGTCTGCGGACTTCTGATCAGTAATCAAGACCTTTGCGCCCAATTTCCCTGCTGCTAAGCCAACGAGTCCCGTTCCGGCACCTGGACAGTCATGTAAATCAACCGGCCAGCGGATCTGAGACTTCCACTAACCCAGCTCTAGGATAGACTGGCCTTCAAGCGATGGATACTTATGGGCAAGATAAGTTGCAAGCACCTTTTCAATCGAATCCAGGGCAAAAACGCTTGAGCAGGCGATGTGACAACGGAGATGAGAAATCATGATCGACCTCCCCAGCTGGCCACGCTAAACCGCCACATCCTGGCAACGCATCGACACAAAGAGAGATCAAAAGATTAGGAGATATTTCTAACTCCAACTGTTCCCCATGGACAGAAGGCCGTTGTGGTGGGATAAGGTTAGTAAGATCGGGCAAGTCCATTGCGTGTTTACGGTGCTTTGGTCGCGACCAACGATGCAAAGCCAACTCCAAACTTGCGCCCGATAACCTCGCATCACAACTCCAGTCATGCCTCCGACTGAGTAATTTACCCTCTGACTATAGACTCAACTTTGATTGATTGGGCCAAGTTGCGCATATCACAATGCCCTGCAGGGTCTACCAATTCTTTACGTTATGAGGTGCATTGAGGTGTCATCAAGCTCAAGATATTGTGGTACGCAGGGCATTAAATTCCATAGACAATCATGGCACCATGCGTATCGAAGTGTGAACACAGTGCGCGCAGACGTAAGAATCAAAGTAGATAAGATGAAGATCAGGAGAGTGTGGACAACGGAGGATGCTTCTAGTTAGCACCAACAGAGTCGGGGGATGGAACCTGAACAGAGGTCGCAGGCCCCTTCGTGTTCTGGGCAAGAATAGGGCGGATGACGCTGAAGTAGAGGACACGAGCGCCCTGTGAGAGAATAGAGGATATTGAGGTCAATATATCGGTTTGTGGCGGGTGCGGCGGCGGCTTACCTTTGTGGCGGGAAGCTGTAGCCACAGAATGAAGATGGTCTTGAAGACATAGTAGAAGGGGAGATAGTAAAGCATCATGCGAAGAGCAACGGCTTCCAAGAAGGTAAAGGTCTGCAAAGGAAGATAATTGTTCAACAGGCGTGAACCATGAGGCGGAACGCGACAGAGGTAGGCTTACCCCGAAGGTCACCCAGTAGGTCAACCACTGGATGTCATCCTCATGACCAGGAGACTCAATTGCGCGGACGGAGAGGTAGGCGGGAAGTGCCCAACCAATGAGGTTGGAGACGGGGTGAGCGAGAGGGTTGATGAAGAGGGAGATGAGCGCAATGGCGACGGCGCCAATGAAGGCCCAAGCCTTGGGAATCTGTGTCCTCTCCTGGAACTGGTGGGCGACGGGATATTTGGAAAGCTGTTGTTACATGCGAAGGAGAGCACAAAAAACCGCACGTCATAGGTCTTATCAGTAGTGATGTTTTATGTCGACGTCCGATGAACTCACCTCCTTGTCGAGCTGGTCGACATGATAGGCAACCTTATCCTGGGCTTGCTTGATGGCAGGGTGGGTCGACATCTGCAACGTGGCGGAGGGTGAGCACTGCCCGCGCGATACGGAGGCGAAAAACGAAAATTCAAGGGAAAAAGGAGCAAGTATAGCAACGCGCGCGATACACGGCTGAAACTTGCCAGGGGCGACGAAGAGTGAAAGGTAGAATGAACGACAAACCTTGGATAAGTGCGGTTTTGCGAAGGGATGCTTTCGAGCAGAGGGGGGTGGTGGGGGTTAGGAGGATGACGGAGCAGTTGCCAGAAACGCTCCTCTATAATAGTGTCACCGTGACAAAGCGTGACTGACCACTTCGTCATATCAAATATGATATGAGTGTCATTTTCATGTTCATCGTCACCAAGAGAAGGGCCAGAACGTTTCGGGCCCACGCGCCGCCCGCGCGATTCGTGTGATGTGATCATTAGCACATGCATGGTAACTCGATGTTCGTTCGTGTCGTCTCTATATATACACCAAGGCTATCCTAATCGATACCGCATGTTTCGACGCATCTAACTCGACGCAGCTGATGCCCCCTTAGTAACAGACCGCATAAATCTGGCTTCTAGTGGAGTGCTGCTGGCCCAGTAATATAGTGCCTTCCCAATCAGACGTTGTACCCAAGGGATCCCCTGAATCATGAAGAGCGGATGACACTCCTAATTATCTCGTATGAGCTACGGCGCAGCATGACTCGACGTGTCGCTCGTCCAGTGTCGACTTCCTTTGGCCAGTTGTCCTGACCTGTACTGTGACAGCGTGACAGTCACTACATTGGACGTGTCAAGTCCCAAAACACATTCTCTTCAAGACCATGGTGGTGAGCTAGTTCTTCATGATCGTCAAGGTACCCAAATCTCATCTCATAACCCTCTAGTCTAGTCCTAAGCATGACGGTGGGTGCATCCCTCTCCCGCTGTCTCAGTGTCAAGAAAGCTGACCATTCCTTGTGCTACTCGACAGCTGTGACCTACGTTCAATTCAAGGCAATTCCCTCCCATTCCTCAAATTGCATGACTAGCTTCTTGTACTCACTCTTTGCAACAGGAACGCTTCGCAGCCCTTCCAGCCTTCCAGCCCCTCATCCCTACCGATCTGCTCCCATACCTCGCGTTCATTCTTCTTTGCAGCACTTTCCTTCTCGCTTTTTATGCTTCGACGTGAGTCTTCGAGTCTGCATGCACCACGTGTTGTCATCTCTTACGACTTCTAACAGCTTACCGAAATCCACGCTGGCAGTGCGAGAGGCCCTAGTGGCAGGGTTAGCGAGCGTTCTCGCGGGCTTTGGGGTGGTAGCCCTGTTCTGCAGTGTCGGCGTATACGTCTAAACGGTGAAATACATATTGCAATATGAACACCCTGCATAGCACCACCAGAATTGTGTCTACTGTCCATTCGTGTGCAGGGTCTAGTTGTTGATTTTCCATCCATGTCGGCAAGTCTTGTCTGCACACTGCCAGAGAATATCTTCAGTCGATTACTTGAAGTGGTAGTGAATGCTTGGGTGCTTACCGTGTACGAGATCGTTGTCCCTTCGTCCGCCGATCTTGTCTGGGCAATGGAAAGGCAGTTGAGCGGCCTGTGCAAGAACTTTTGGGGGCATATTGACGTACTTGTGCTTCGCGATAAAATGATTCGCCGTGTCCACACCGTGGACAGGGCTCTGTGCACTGTGAAACCACATAGTGAGCGGTGGGAGTGGCCACTCTGGAGTGAGGATCTAGGCGAAACCTTAGTCCCAAGATCTGCTCCTTCATGAATAATGGTCTGTGTCGTTCGTTTGAGTTTTAGTGCAGATGGAAATGCATCAGGATGCGATCGAGTAGTCACAACTGTGTTTTCGTAGGCTACGATGCATCGCTTCAGTAGGGGTTTCAAAGCAGAGATTAAACCATCCAGTGGCTTACACGCTACGGGTTCTTCGTGGCCGCATTGTTCGCAAATTACCACCGAATCCGAGCCGGGCAAATCGAGCAGTGTGCCACAATTCGGACAGAAGAGCAAGGAACCTAGATACATCCAACCGGTCGAACCCATGATAGAGGACACCCAAGAAAGAGGCCGTTCACATACCTACTTTATGGGCTTTTTTAGACATGCTTTTTTTAGTACTAATCAAAGCTGGCAACCCAAGTCCAGTGCAGGAACGAAGAAGAATTGAACTTGTTCGAGGGGAGCTTGCCCTCGGACCTTCCTTGCAGACTCACGTCCCACCTAATGGCAGATGCTAAAGCACGAGCAGAAGCGCGCCGTCAAGCGATTTTAGAGCGTGGGGCCGGCCGCCTAGCTAAACTCACCTCTTCCGCTCGCGGCGAAGACGCTGCAAACATATTCGACGGTTCGCAGCCCATAAACTTGTTCTCTGAGGTCGTTCGTTTCGTAATTCATCCATACGCTTTAGACCCTCCTCTCCCGGTTTTACCATCAAGAGAGGCTTCTCCCTTTCCCCCACCCCCGCCCGCTCCCTTGAATGCCTCCGGCCATTCGCCTCAATTGCATGCCCCGCTTGCGATGCCCCCATTTGACACGTCGGCGCCTTTCGGCGCTGGTGACAATGACCCAATGCAGGCTCTTATGTCTATGTTTGGTGCTGAGGGTCTTAATGGTGCTTCCCCACCCTTCACGCAACCTCCAATTACTCCTCAAACCGAACCTCCTACTCGCTCCCGCTGGGCATTTCTGCTGGTCCGAATACTTTCGGTCTTATCCATCACGTTATTCTCTGCAGCCTGGCTAGAGCCTGCATACTACCGTGCTCTAGATCTCCACGGGCTTCCATCCACTACGGGTAAGCAAAGATGGGGTGAGCTCTCAAAGTCAAGGTCGATAAGCGGAGGTTTGCAGCCCATCGTATGTTCTACTCTCAAATCTGCTATTTCCTGAGCGCTATGGTGCTGACAACCCTTTTTAATGCACTTACCAGCCGTTTCTTTGGATGTTTCTTGCTCTGCAAGCAGCATTCCAATCCTTCCAATATCTTCAGAAACGACCAGCCCCCCCACTTCCCTCCCTCCTCTCTCTTGCATTACCTCATCTTCCTCAAAACATCGCTTTCGGCATCACCCAAGCATTCGCTTATATTGAACTCGTAAGCCAGATCACTAATGACCTCGCTCTCACCCTAGCAGTTGTCGGCCTCCTTGTCTGGCTTGCCTCCAGGTGACCGTAATACATGCCATCTGTTACCCTGATCTTCATAAAGTTGCAAACCGCTGGTTCATCGTAGCTAACAATTCAGGGAAATTTGAAGCGGGTAATATCATGGCTTTTGCCGCCACCTTCGCCCCAACTGCCCCTGGTTCACGGACTGGCTGTCGCGTGAACTCATAATCCAAGACGTGACTAGACAGCTTGAACAGCGTCAGCGACTATCTGAGGGCAAACTTTGCACTGTAAATTAAATGCGCTTACTGCCTCCCATATTTCGTCTTCTGGGTGATATGGTTGGGCTCTCCTGAAGCCCTCGCTTTGAGTAAACCCTTTGCTCTTCATCCTCTTGGTTGGTGGTTGAACATCCTGGCTAGACTGCTCATCTTCTTCCGAAAGCTCGTAAGTTCTTGACACACAAATGTAATGCGAAAAGTTGTATGGTTTGTTCTAATCCTGATGGATCAGCAACCTTGTTCTCCAACATCAGGTGCATATGCTTACATCGTCAATTGCCCACCTCATTTCATCATTCAACAGTCGATACATATGTGGTGCCACCTGAACCGGCATGTTGATGAGACGTTCCGATAGTATTAAGCCCACTTGTGAGTTCGAGTTTGGAGCGAAGAGTTGGCGCAGCTCTTCAAACATTGGTCGGAGCGCAGCACACTTTTGCAAGAGATACTCTACAAGAGCTTGAATAGCGACGTTTTCCTACAATATTCGAGCCCGTGTCATTACCAAGATATATCGGGAAGGAATGGTCCCGGACTTACTTGATGTGCGTTCATGTTCAGCACAGTGAGGAATGCATAAGGATCAGAGTCGATGCCATCCGTCTTCACCGTTGTCCCGATGGGTTGTGAGAGGATCAGCTCGGTCAATTCATGAGTGTGGAGATCCTCCGCGTCCGCTTGAAAAAGCTGGCTCAGAAGTCTCTTGATGGCAATGAAATCGATCTCTTTGGGATCGAAAAAGTCGAAATCGACATTGACAAGGCTTGGCTAATATCGCGATCAAAAGACAAGTTGGCCAGGATATGTACCAGAAAAACATTCATGGCTTGCCTCTTCCCCATCGGAACTCAGGTCGTCCTCCAAATGATTTCGTTTGGGCATTCTAGTTGACGCTTGTTATTGCCACAACACGACACGCGCGATTCGACTCAACAAACTTGCGCGCTTCTAGTCAACATCCTCGGCACGATGGCGCCCAAAATGGCTCTCATCAACTCTTATATGACCAAGGTGTGTTCAGTGGTTTCCCGATCCTGTATTTGCTCATGCGGCTTCTACTTCAGATGGAAGATCCAGACATGGACTTCCGATTCATGGCTCTCAACGATCTTACGAACACCATCCTTGAAGATCCGACTCTCTTTGGTAATGATGAAGGTCTGGAGTCCAAAACAGTAGACAAGGTGGTTCAACTAGTGCAGGATAAGAACTCCGAAGTCAAAAACCAAGCCGTGAAATGGTCAGTTCTGCACCGCTTTCTGTAAGTACCCCAGACTCAACGTTCACTCTGGCCTAGTTTGGGCCAGCTAGTCAAAATTATCAAAGAATCTCAGCTCAGCTCTGTCATTGACAACCTTGTCAATTTTATTGGTGGCAAGGACGATGAACTTCGTGATATTGCTGGTCTGGGCAAGTATCCTATGAACCATCGAACCTACTCATATACTCACAGTTGACCATTTCAGCTCTGAAGACCGTGACTGCCGAACTACCGAGCGAGGGCGCGATCAGTGAACGCGCCTGTTCGACGCTCACACCAAAACTCGTCGGGCAAATCCAACAGCCATCCACTCCTCCAGAGACTGTGATTGAGATGCTTGCTATCCTCTCTATCCTCCTCTCGAGATTTCCCGTCTACCTGGCCGACGTGAAGCCTGCCCCGGCAACCACTATTACCCCCCTCCTCGACCATGCGCGGATCGCTGTCCGCAAACGAGCAGCAGTTGTTCTTGCCCAGTCCCTTACGGTTTCCAACCAATCTACCTTTGACGACATGGTAGCCCACACTCTGCAGCCCGCTCTTTCTTCCAGTTCTCTGCCCAGTCAACGCACCGCAGTTCTGCTCCTTGGAGCTATGGGTCGATTCTCGCCGACTCAGGTTGGGGCCATTCTTCCTTCAGTCCTTCCAACGGTGCTCAGCCTAGTTGACCGTGATGACGAGGAGCTTCGCGAGAACTGTCTCCAAGTGAGCTCACTCTCTTGTTGCTTGCCTCCTATCCCTCATGACCTCTCCTAGACTCTCGAGGCCTTAGTCTTGCGTTGCCCATCTGAGATGAACCCCTTCCTCACTGGCGCGATCAAGAGCGGAATCTCGCTCATAAAATATGATCCAGTAAGCTGCACCGATCGCTGATGTTCCACGGAAACTTACTCGCCCACTCCTTCACTGTGCAAAGAATTACAATGAAGATATGGAGGATGAGGAGATGGCTGACGGCGAAGAAGATGAAGATGACGAAGATGATCTTGGACAGGAGTAGGTTCATCTGAGCTCTCCCCGTTCCCTTTACTGACTCGTGGTGTAGCTATTCTGACGATGAGGACACCTCGTATAAAGTTCGCCGATCAGCTGCGAAGCTCCTCACTGCAATAATTGCGACTCGTCCTGATCAATTGGTGGTGATCTACCGTACCATTGCACCTGTCCTGGTCATGCGTTTTGGAGAGCGAGAAGAGAGCGTCAGGCTAGATGTCTGGGCCGCGTACACATCACTGCTCCAACAAACCCTCCTCTATGGGTCGGGTACACATTCCAAAGATCCGGAAGCAGCGGGCCTTAAGCGTAAAAGGGCTGACGAAGGGATGGATGTCGAAGAAACCCCTCTGAGCCTTCTGAAGGCGCAAATTCCTGGACTTCTGAAAGCTCTTGTCCGTCATCTACAACCCAAGTCATCTGAAGCATCACTACAGGCTGGATTTGCCGTTCTCCGCGCTCTTCTTGCTGTCGCACCAGGCACACTGACCTCCCAAATGACTGCTATTGCATCTGTGTCTTCAACAATCATCGGCAAACCAACCTCCACAACATCGTCCCTCCTTCACTCAACTGTTATCTCGTTCCTAGACGTCGTATTCTCCACCCATTCCCCACCTTCTTACACTGGTGTATTGCCTCAGCTGACCCCATCGTTGTTGAAATCTTTGGGAGAGAAAGATCCCCGTGTTGCCGCCGCAAGTTTCAAGACGTTTGCCACCCTGTTACAGTCAGCGAAACCCGTTCGCTCTGGAGAATGGGTTGATCCGTTATATGCTCAGGTGTTATTGAGGCTTGAGCGGCCCGACACTGATGCTGCTGTCCGTGAACAGACGGAAACATGCTTGACCGAGCTTTGGCTATCTGCGACTGACCTCATGCGGTCGAAATCTGGGGCAGAATGGGTAGCGCTACGTAAATCCGGACGTACCGATGGCTCGGTGATTGTGGTGACAAAAGTAGCTAAAGAAGTCGACTTCCCAGCCAGCTGGGTGGACGAGTTTGTAAACTGGACTCTGAACGTGATACGAAAGAGTTCTCGCACCCAAAGGGATGAGGCCCTGCTCTGTCTCGCCACGCTTATTTCGAAGTAGAACCATCCAAATTCTCTCACCATCTCAATTCTGACCCCTATTCTTATCTAGGTACAACAACGGCCTTCCACAAAGCCTTGTTTCAACGATAATATCTCAGCTCACCCCTTATCTTACCCTACAAGATATCTCTCACTTCACAAACTCGCTCACCGTTCTGAACACAATGCTTCGCATAGCTCCTGCGGACGTCTATCCGGCTGCTGAGAGCGAAGTTTTACCCATCATCTACAAGTGCGCTGTTTCACAACTCCCTGCAGGGCCTCTTGTGGAAAATATCATCGAGTTCTTTGGCACTCTTGTCACCGCCGACCCGCCTATCGCGACGCGATTGATCCCAGGCTTAACGACTTCCCTCGAGAAAGCACCAGCAGGTACAGCCTCATCTGTCAACACGAGCCGCTGCATTGGCGGAATCGTGCGAAGCGAAATCAGTCTCGCCGCCGCCACCGTCAAAGATTTTGGCAAATCCATCAAAGTAAGTTCCTCAGTAATTTTTTGCAGAGTGTCATACTGGACTGATAAGCGCGCCTTAATGTGTCAGCCGGGCCAATCGACGCCTACTCCAAGGGTGATTCTTAGTCTCCATGTCGTTGGAGAGATTGGTCGCTTCATGTGTGTTCCCACTTTTTATTGCACCAGTCAATTATATGGACATTTACTATATTTCTAAACAATCAGCGATATGACGCTGCAAAATGATGTCTTCAACAATGCTGTTGCACTATTCGCATCTCCTTCTCAAGAGGTACGCGCCGCCGCGGCATTTGCAGCTGGTAAGCAGTCTGATTAGTTCCCTTCAACCGAATACCTTACCCTTCTTTGGGCAGGAAACATCGCTATTGGAAATCTGTCGGCCTTCCTGCCCGTAATTGTCAAGCAAATCTCAAGCAGCGATGAGAATCGACTTTTGTCTCTTCATGCCCTGAAAGAGGTCTATCGATTTCTTGATTTTGTCTCCACCGCCAATCAAGGCCTGACGAGCTATTACAGGTTGTCACGTATTGCTCTTCAGCTCAACTGGAAGGCGTCGCTGATACCCTTTGGCCGCCATTATTTGAGAATCCCGACAACACTCAGGAAAGCACTCGAAATGTTTCTGCCGCTTGTCTCGGCAGATTGACAACTGCAAACCCTGCTCGATATCTCCCTCTTCTCCATGTGCGGAATTTTTCTTCCTCGTCTTTGCAATTAGGCGCAGCTACTCACTGGTCATACTCATTTAATCAGGCAAAATTGCGTGATGATTCTCCCAGTATCAGAGCAACTGTTGTGGCTTCCATCCGGTACACGTTCGCTGACCCTTCTCAATCTTACGACGAGCTTTTAGCCCCATTGATCGTGGATTTCCTCTCATTGGTCCAAGATTCTGACCTGGTCAGCCATTTGCTTTCCCATTCAATTATACCACTGTTGACGGAATCCCTGACCCATTTCTACAGACTGTTCGTCGTTTGTCCCTGACGGCTCTCAACGCCGCTGCTCGCAACAAGCCTGCCCTCATTCGTGATCAACTTACCGTACTGCTTCCTCTCCTGTACAACGAAACAGTACCGAAGCCCGAGTTGGTCAAGATCGTTGAGATGGGACCATGGAAGCACAAGGTTGACGACGGCTTGGAAATTCGCAAGACAGCATATGAGACGATGTACACTATTGTGAGTACTGGGGTACTTGATTGCCCATGCCGTGCTTAACCTTGATGGATAGCTGGACACCTCCCTATCTAGCATTGATCTACATGCCTTCTTTATCCATGTCATCCGTGGGCTAAGTGACGACTCCGACGAGATCAAGGTGCTGACGCACATGATGCTCTTCAGGCTAGCACAGGTTGCTCCCACGACGACCTCGCAGCGACTGGACGATATCAGCCCTGGTCTTGAGCAAGCTGTCAAAGGTGCTCAAGTCACAAAGGACACCGTCAAGCAGGACCTCGAGAGGGCAGGTGAACTACAGCATAGTGCACTTCGTGCAATCGCTGCCCTCAGTAAACTTTCTTCTTCAACTCTCTCACCACGCTTTGAGCGCCTTATCGAGTCAGTCGAGAAAGGACCTCTTGCGCGTGAGTTCAAACAAAGGGTCGAGGGCCTTGGCGCGCGGATGTGACCAGCTGGCTGTTGTTGCCGTCATTTGTCTGCTCCCCTGTACCAATTGCTAGAGAAAGCGTATCAATACAACTCCATTCGATTCGCATGATCGGACAGATTGAAGCAAAACCTTAGAAAGCATACTATGTATGTAATGGTAAGTTGAACGAGTTTGGGAGATGGAAACGGGGAGCAAATAAAGACAAATCAGTTTATCAGATGAGACCAAGTGGAAGCATATCAAGGCACTATCGCGATGGGGTCAAAGTAGTAGCCGGTGAACGAATAGGAGGAGAGGCCAAGCTCTGGGATCTCAAGTGCATTCGACGATGCGCTGGTCGAGGCGGCGTTGAGGGCGTGACCCAGTCATCATCGGCATCTCCGTCATGGCTACTCTCACTGCCAGGGAAAGGGAAATGCATCGACTGGGGAGGCTGACTGGCTGGTCGGGGGAGGGGGGTCTGCAACCCTACCTCCGCATCGTCCAGTTCGACATGTGAGATATCCTCTCCATCATCCTCTGGCACTGTCACTTCTGAAACATCCACCAACTCAGCCTCATCCGTAGACTCAAAGGTTCTCTGGTCGGAAGAGAGATCAGACCCGGGCTCAGAGACAGACTGCATACCAGCGTCTGAATCAGAATCATCATCATAAGATGGTGGTTCGTCTTGGATACTGAAAACGGTGTGGCGGCCCAACTGAAGTGTGTAGTTACAAGACGAGACGTCATCAGTCATAGTAAATTTCACAGTAAGGACTCATCCGGCGAGCTTACCTCAGCAATACGAGCCCGAAGGTCTTTCCACTCGGCCTCATCACGACACAGGAAAGCAAATAGCATGCTTGGGTCAATCGAACTGACGTGAACCTTCCTCACGCGATCACAGTGGAATGTCCGCAAGTCGTCTGGACTGTACGCGGTGGCGTAGTATTGGGTGATCGGATCTAGCTTGGACGTCACATGGGAGGAGGTGGATGATGAAGACGATATTGGGATCTGTGCTGGGGGCTTGATGGTGGACGTCGAGGTAACTTGTGGGCGAGGGCCTGCAGGCTTCCGTTGAGTTGTCATTGGTTCTTCTGTGGATCGTGAAGGGGAGTGGGCCGTGGAAGTAGACGGTGGGGGTGAAGAAGCAGTGGAGACGGATTGACCTCGACGGCGGGATGCTGAAAGCGAAGAACTACTGGTGGATGAATGGGTATTGTGATCCTCGCTGTCCGTGCCAGGTCGGGAGGGCTCGCGGAGTGGCTGAAGAGGAATTGCAGGGCGGGTATGATGGGGATCGAGATAGAAAAGGTGGTCGCCTTGATAGCCAATAAAATAATAAGAAGAGGAGGGCCTGCCTCCTGCTATACCGACTGACTGCGGATATGTCAAGGTTTTCTGCAAAATAACATTGTGTGTGATAAGCAGCGAGTGATAGTGCACCCATATCGGGTAGCAGTCCTCACCTTGACAGGTTCGTGATATACTGGTGTAATGCTGTCCAAACCTAGCCGGGCTCCAACTAGCACAAGGACGGCCTGGCCGCCCCAGCGCTTTCTGAGGCTCTTGTGTTTCCTCGATGAGAAGCCGCTAGACAGCGACGCCGCGGTGGAGAAGTCTCGGGCAGCTGGCATCACATTGGATGCAGCATACACATCGGACTCGTATAGTGTTCCATCTACCGCAACAGCGGCTGATAGACCCGCCTCAGGGAAGGCAGTAAGCAAAGCCCTACAGGAAAGATTAGACAACTCGATATATATATATATGGTCAGATAATTAATGACATACTTGATAGCACCGGCAGCAGTGCTTGGTCCAAACCAACTTCCGACATCCTTACCCAAAGCCTTTCCGGCGAGCGCCATTCGATGGACGCCGAATGGGACGATGGGCGATGGGGTGTCAAGAAACCATGAAAGGATCTTGACATAGGTCGCATATTCTGGCGTCAATGATGGAGCGGATGGCCGCCGCCAATCTAGAACGACCGAGGTGAGCAAGTGTTGACCGCTCGAAACCCCCTAATTATTCTTTTTTTGAAAAAGAACTTACTGCGTCCCAAATGTAACTGAATAAGAGCCTCAGCCAGGACACTTTGCCCAGTTCTCAGCATGCATCCCCACCCCGTATCACTTGTCCAGGTCTTCTCTCCACCCCAAGCCCAACGAGGCTTGGGTGGACTTGCGCTGACCATGACGGCGGACTTGTCCCACCAATCGCTTGGCAAATCCTGTGGTAGTGGTGAGCACTCGTCCAGTGCAACTGGTGGCTCAAGATTGCTCAGAACACCATCTCGGATAGGAGAATAATGTGAGCGGTAGGTGAGCCATACACGGCTAGTAAAGTCCTCATAAAAGGCGGGCGGCCACGACAATTCTTTCTGCTGCTGCTGTTGCTGGTGTGCAAGTTGTTTGTGAGATGTTGGGGATGAGGGAATCAGGGGAGGATTAGGAGATAAGGAGCGAGGGGGAGGAGTAGACGGTGAAGTGGATGGCGGGGGAGACGCCCGCGAATCGGCCGAGTCGCGTGAATGCGTGGGTGAGAGCGCAGCACGAACAGCCAAGGACGAGGGAGATTCATAGCCAGGATGCTCGACGCCCATGATCCAGATGGGCTCTGTAGATCGGTCGGGCTGGGCAACGTCCGAGTCTAGCACCCAGCGAACGGCGCGTTCGAGGTTGGCTTTGCCGGGGATATGAGATATTAATGAGGACGCCTGGGCGGCGGCTCGGGATTTTTGGGATTTGGTGGGCGGTGAAGGTGACGTGGGAGTAGCGAGGCTTGCGGAGCTAGGAGTGGTCGGGATGGATGATGAAGCGGGCATGGAGCGTGCGATAGCGTGGTTAGGTGAGGGCGCGGATGCCGAGGCGGGAAGAGAAAGATCGGTGGTGGAGGACGAGAAGGTGTTCTGAAACCAGCCAGAGAGTCTTCCAGAGATCTCTGCCAGACGCGCGGGGGAGCCGCCTCCATTGACGCGGAGGCGGGCATACGAGTCGAGCGTTGACAGACTTACTGGTCGACTAATCGAAATCGTTCGAGAGCGAGCCTGGACCACGCCTCCGCCAGGTGACCTCGAGGATGTTGGTGACGTGGGCGGCTCTTTCTTAGGCTCGACAATTGTGGGCGGAGTGATAGCAGCACGAGCACCACCGCTGGCTGCCGTCGCCGTCGTCGCTATCGCTGACGCAGAATTAGGAGTCACCTCAGACTGTAAAGAGGAAGCTGGCAGCTGGGACGACGATGAGCTGGACCGGTTGGCATCGCGGTCCTTGCCATTCGCAGCATTATTATTATCTTTATCCCGATGGAACAGCTTGCTTCCCTTGCGGGTCGCGGAACGGGAAACAGCGGCCTTGGACGACGCAGCCGAATCTTCAGACTCTGCACTGGATGAATACGGACCATCGGCCCCTGCGCTCGCCGCCAGGGATCGCGATCGATCCCGGCTGTGGTGACTGCGATGGAGGAATTTGGGTAATTTATTCCCGCTTGGAGGTGGAACTGAGGGGGTTGCGAGTGAGGACTGTCGTGAGGCCGATGGTGATGGTGTAGGCGATGAAGGCGATGATCCTGGCACCGTCGATGACGTAGAAGGCGACAACGCAGAGGCAGGTGGAGAAGACGAGGTGGAAGACGAGGAAGTAGGAGGTGGAGGGGGGCTCATGGCTCGCGCCAACGGGAGGGGATGGGCTCTCCTATAATACGACGACAGAGGCAACCAACCAACAACAACGACAACAACGGCGGCGAATACTCAACGGATCCAACAAAGTGTTGGGTAAATAACACACCCCACACAGTCCTGTAGTGTTTGTCCACGTGTCCCGAGGACCTTGTTGTGGTGGAAATAGCCCAGAGACTGTTGCACGCGTCGGTCGTCGCACAGTCTCTTGTTTACAAGTGTTGTTGATCCCGCATTGCATTCCCCATTCCTACTTCCTTATCGAGAACAAATCTCTTCTTTAAATCTCCCTAATGGCCATGAGGCGAAGTGGATTCTTCCTCCCAGATTATCTACACCAATCAATCACCTAGTGACAGCCAACAATAAACCTTATAATTACGCTATCTACCTTGAGCATTTCAAGGACACTATCTTTGTTGATTTATTCGTTTTCTTGACAGCTTTCATACACCACTGGCAAGTCGAGACTAGGGAAATAAAAGTCCCCAAGAAGATTTCCAAGAAAGAGGGCTGAGCTCTCGCACTACCCTCCCCCCATCTCTCTACACCCTATTCATCTTCCGATAGTCCTTCCCTTCCCCCTATATGGGTATCCATATCCCAGCGCTAGGCTCTCGCTCCTGCCAATTTCAGCACCTTACAACACCGTATGCGCTTGCAGTCGATACGGCTCGTAAAGACCAGGACCAGCGTACGCTTGACCATGTCACCAACTTGTCGTATCATATGGACTCAACCGACGACACACCTTGTGCTCAGACTCTCCTACTCTGGAGCGTGGATAGCTCACAATTCGTGGGATATCTGTGTATACTACTTCCTGTACTGGCTCTTAATTGAATTTCTTGCCCCTGGTCTAATGTAGTCGCACATCCCAACTACCTGTTCGTTCTCGTCGGAACTACCGTGTTGTATCAGCACTCTGCAAGGTTCGAGGACACTCATACGGTCATCTTTGAGGGAAAGTTGTGGAAGAAGAAGAAAAAAACGACGGGGGATGGAAAGTAGGAAGGTTCCATTCACTATCACTCTGAAATTTCCATTGGATGGAGCAAATTTTCGGGCTGCCTACTCACGAGCCCAAGTTAGATCTATGGACATTCGATGTGGGTAAATAGAAACGAAATGTACCCGCCGGCGGGATCAGAACGTGAGTTCCTGCAAGGTGGGAGGCTGGGTATTCCTTTGCTAAGAGTTTAATATAATGACGTTAGAAACGGACTTTTGGGCCCTCTCGTCTCTAGTAGAAAATCGGGGCTTCCCTATGCGCTCACAGACTCTCAACTAGGAAACTTTGAAACAGATGGCTGTTCCTCCAGCTTGATAACATATAGGAGGCTGAGTACCCTTGATGTCCAGTTGAATCAAAAGACTCCAGTGATAGTGCCTCAACCGCAACGATCACGCCAGACAGTTCCGATGCCACGTGGGTGGAGTACGCGAAATTTCTCCAGAGCGAGAATCTGACCAAGGAGAGTGCCTTATTCTGGCAGCGAGCCGACTAGCATTGCCATCAGTTAGGAGAACAAAATTGCGCTCGATGATGTTGATAGCTTGCATTCCAAGTTTTCCGTATGAAGAAGTCCCGGAATAGGCATGTTACGGTAGGGAAACGAGGTATCATACCGGATTGGTATGGAAAACGAAGGTTCGAAGATGTATCCTGTCTGACGAACGTCAACTGCCTGTTCGCTTCACGGCCATTTTAACCAGTAGCTATGCAAATTTTTGTCCAGAGAACAGACTAGAGGGCATAGATATCGTGTTTATAGCCAAAAAAAAATTCATTGGGACCAGTTCGGCTCACCACAAAATAGCACAGACGTCAGTGGTACGATGATTGCGGCACTCTAGTAGTACAAGATTTGAGATCTTCGCTACTCTTGATTTAAATATAAGAAAATTAAATGTACAGGATGACGCGTGCCCTTATTCTAAGTGCGAGGGCCTTCTCCAGTCCAGCCATACGCAGGCTTCAGGCCAAGTGCTTCGCGCCTTGACTGGCCTTTGGGGTTGAAAGATGGCTTCTCCCCGAGCGATACGACACGGTCACCGACGCGCCTCTCAGTATAATCCCAGCTAGGATGGATGGATGATTGTTACTAGGGAAAAATCAGGTTTCAAATTCTCATGCTCACGTTGCAGCGTGGAAGTTGCTCCTGTTGTCCCAAACAGCAAGACTACCCTCCTCCCAGCGGAAGCGCACCTGCAGGTCGTGGTTCCTATCGACGAGAGCGAACAGATATTCGAGAATGAAGTCGGACTCGTCCTTTGTCACGCCGACAATACGTTTAGTGAAAGCGCGGTTGACAAAGACTGATTTCCAGCCTAGAGCGTCCAGGAGCAATTGCGGTATTGAGATCAAAGCAAACATCCCGACATGATAACACAAGCTCGCTCACCAGTGACAGGGTTGACACGAATAACGGGGTGGATGGCCTCGAGATCCGAGCCCTTGTTCAAGGGGTGGCCACGGATATCCTCACGCATCTTGTTGCCCAATGCAGCCGCAATGTCACGGAAGACATGCGACTCGTGATAGGCGGTCAAGGTCTCAAGATAGGCGGCAAATGAGGGGGAGAGACGATCGTAAACCTCGTAGCCACTGCCACGGACGCGTCAGACACCTGATTATGGAAGCCCTGAGAAAGGTGAGTCACTTACGATGCCCATAGGGTGTCGCCACCAGTGGGAGGGATGATGCGAAGCTTGAGAATCGAGTAGTCGGAAGGGATGGGCTCGAACGTGATATCAGAGTGCCTGGTGCAGTTCGATCAGCATACGTGCGGATGCAAGATGATGGGTATGCTACTAACCAGTCCACAGAGGCCAGCTTTGAGCGATCACCATAGGTGTATTCGCTTAGAGTGGGGTAATATGAGTATACAAATGAATGACATTGATTGAGTTAATGAGACTCACGAGCGACGCTCGCTCGCTATGATGGACACCTCGTTCCCCAATTCAGAGCTTGTTTCTGTGAGGGGATGGACATGAAGGCCAGAGCTAAGGGGATTGCCACTGAGACGACCGAGACGGCGGCCAAGCTCTTGTTGCTGCTCAATGGTGAGGTCTTGCTTGCGGAAGAAAACGACGCCTCGTTGTGCGACTGATAGATATGGCGCAATATCAGTGTCGAGCGAAGTGTGGCCAATGAGAATTGGAAGGGAGGGGCCCGTTGAGAACAATGTTTGGACCAGAATAAGTGAGAGATCGATCGAAGAGCGGTCAGCGGTACAGTCAGGTGATCAAAATTAATAGTTAATGGAGATTCGACTGACTCAAGATGGCGAGATCGCGAATGAGCGTATCGGAATTTTCGGCAGTGAGGAGAGCAGAAAGCTATCCCAACGGTCATGAACAAAAATTGCGATGAGGGATTGGCAAATATCAGGCCCTCGGATCATCAAGCATTGTGCTTTGTTAAATGTACTGCTTACCTGGACACTGGAGTCAAACTCAGTCCCAATGGTAGGGGTAAGAGTAATTTTCTTGAAGGCTTCAAGAGAGTTGGAGGATTGCAGAGGTTGGGGCGAGCCAGCGAGGGATTCGTCGGCGAAGGCAGGCATTGTTTTTCGTTGGCAGTCGGAGGGAGGGAGGGTGAGTGAACGAAAGGCAGTGGACCGAAGCGATGCCCTGTATTTATGGAAAACAAGGCCGAGGCAGCGGATCGGAGGAGGCAGGATGCGGGCGATTTCGAGGTACGAATGCCATTACAACCTGACCGATGGATGGGCTTCGCGAGATAGCGCAATAGTGAGTGATAGAAGAAGCGGGGGAACCACAGTAGTAAACATCGCTATCAATCCCACAACGACCATCAATACTGATATCTCAGCAGCTGATAACCTGAGCCCACGCCAGGATCTTCTAGAACCATCATCAGCTGCACAATCAGTGGAGGTGGAGGCATGGATGGCCAGAAGTGGCAGCCTCACCCCATATCCAATTGACAGCTCTCAAGCCTATGCTAGCACTGAAATCAATAAGATCCCCAGTCTCTTATTGATTGACGGTAGTCATAATGACACCTGTCGCACATAATCCAATCCATGTATTCGTCATCAGCGCTATGGGAGTCGCCACCTCGAATGGCGTGATGCGTAATACTAATACGCCATGCCGCCGCCGACACTTGTTCGTCCGCACCTCTTATAAACTATCTCCGATGCTGTCCATCAAACTTTTTTAAAGCTATCCGCTTACGTCTGGCGTGGTCTTCGGAGAGAGCACAGTTTGTAATTGATAGTCAAGCCACCCATTACAATCCTCCTTGGGCCTCCACTTATTTCAAGCGACTAAATGTCTGCTTCTACTGTGACTCAGAACCCAGGCCTCGGCGAATCAAACGATTTGTATCAGCGATCCTAATATCATGCGGCCATGATCCTAGTGTTATAGCATGGCTCTTGCGTCAAACTTGCTACATCGCCAATTCCTCGTCCATTTTCCATACTTTCTAACTAAAGTCATCATCAAGTCTGGTAAGCCTTATAATGCGGGCATTGACGCAAGACAACGACGAAAACATGGAGAGAACGCCCTATTTTCATTCACATGCTCTGCACTTGCTTCCTTCTCAGTTGGTTGAGGTGATGTGGACTCCCAAAGTGTCAACAGCCTGCTGGCCTGTCGGGCTAGTTTCCTTGGTCGCTAATTCGTATTATTATTAAAACTCGTTTGCTCTTTTCTGAGGCTTCAGTGATATCACTCATGTTGTCACACTTGCTTTCTTCGTCCCCTATGGAACATATCGATCACACGGCTGACAAAATCTCTCAGTAAACCGCAGAGCGGCGCGAATGTCTCTCTTCCTTCTAGCTACAAGCAAGGCTAGTGACCCACAATGGGGGCAGGACAGGAGGCGTATCACAACCTCAAAATTGCCGCCTGAGTATTCATGGCGATTGGGGGAGCGGTGTTCGCGATTTCTATCGGCCACTGAAACTCGACGGCATATCTTGGGGTCAGATCATTGCGAGTCGAAACACGCAAGATTGATTCCGTCGATCACTCAACAGGCCCAGCAACAGTGATGGCATCTTTTCATGACCTGCGCACTGGCGTGGGCACAGGAACTTGCAACCCTCCTGCCGGGAGAACAACGCTGGTAACCCTTCCTTACCGCGGTGGGTAATTTCAGCATAATCTAATCGGTCTAGGTCTTATATGGCACTGTCAGGGTTAGGCAGCTTGGAGATGCTAAGTTAGGTCTAACGCAGGGCATCCACCCATAAATAACCAAAGAGAACAGAAAGACCCATCACACCCGAGTACTCCTTTCACATCTCAGAGCGATGGTCAGGGTTCCACGATCTTCAGGAGTGCCTCAATGACTATAAAGAATCTCTCAATACCGAATCGCTCCTGGCTTGTTGCTGGGTAGCTTGGGAGACACTAAAAGGTGTCGGATCCATTCGTTCAATCTGCTGAATTTGGAGTGAACTGAGGTGACATCACCGACGGCATCGACGTCGAATAAGCATGACATTTGTGATTCAGTTGATTATTCGTTTTTTGAGTGAGATCCTCAATAATTCAGAAACAATGACAACGCCACATGCAAAAGAATGGGGTAGTGAGCAGAATTGGATTCAGAAGTGTACTTCGCATACAGTCCCACTTGCATTTGGCGGATCGGCCGGACTTAGTTACGGTAGCGACGGCGTTCAGGGGCAAAACGGGAACTTGCATCAGATGCACACATAAACTCCGCCATCTGCGGTTCAATTGCCATAGATCTGCCTGGAACACTGGGGCCTTTATCACAATGACAACTATTGGAGCTGCATGGCGCCATTTCTGCCCTGCAGAGCTGCGGTGGACAACGTGGCTGCAGAACGCGGAGGAGGCTATTCAATGATCATGAATGGCAGTGCAACCCGGAAAACACAAAGTGGGAACAGAAGAGGGCGTTTCATTTTCCCCGCCGGCAGCATTAGATGTAGAAGCTACCGGGAGTAGTCGGAATGGAGTAGCCAGGTGACGGTCGCGCGATCAACTAGATCGCAGATATGGATAGCTGTAACAAATGAATATTGTCTGAGCCGCAATAAAGTATCAAGGTACCGAACCAGAGCGCGACCAGTGTCAGTGTCAAAATTTGCTCGCGCCAAGGTCATGGTAAAGCATCCCTGCGTGGCATTGATATTGCGATTGTCACCGATCATGGCCCTTGGGCTTGTCAGAAACGCTTAAAGTCCGATTTTGGGCGCGCGCCACACACTGGAAGATCACTCTCACTCGTGAAGGTCTCATCAAAGGATGACGAGGGAATACTCGTTGGGCACAGAGCGGAGTACGACCCTCCCTAAATCCAAATTTACATTGGAGTAGGTTAAAAGAGACGGCCTACGCCACTGACACTATGTCCACATCATTTCAACACGCCCCCGCGCCTCGTCCTGCCGCTTCCTTACCATCTCATGTACCATCTCGCCACTCACGCCTTGTGCATCTTCACCATCCTTCCCACTGCCACCCCATCTCTCCACAGCCGGCCCCACACCACCAGCCGCGTCGAGCCGATCGAGATCACGTGGTGAGAGCAATACGCAGTTGTCGACCGAGAGTGGGCGGGAGACGTCCCATCGGCTAAGTTGGGGCTTGGCGAGCACGGCGTGCGGGGGAACAATGGAGCGACCGCCACGATGGAGGTCCTCGTATATATAAGCGACGTCGGACTCGTCGATGGGGAGTTTTCTGGGATCGAATTGCGTGAGCACCCAAACCCGCGAGCTGGTAGAATAGTAGCACCGGCGCGGAGAGGATCTTCTGCGGCGCACAGGAAGCATGTATACATTGACCTAGACTCACTTGGGTAGTTTGTCCTCGTTCAATTTTGATTCACGGACATAGAGGTCCCGCAACAACTTGTCGTATGTCTTGAACCTATTTTTTGCCGGTAAAGGGTGTGGTATTGGCTTGCCAGCAAGCTCGCAAACGACATAGGTCGCTGCCTGGACGCCAAAGATGGAAGGCAGGCCCCCTGGATGGCCGTATATGCGCAATATACCAAACGGAAGGAACAGTGAAGCGTGGGTCAGTAAAACGCCCGAGAGTAAAACAAAACAAAAACAGGGAGAAAAAAAGTGCCCGCCGCGGAGTGCTTCCTCAACACCTGGGCTCCTCGGAGGCGAGTAGAAAGGGCTAGCGCCGCATGATTGGCGCTGGGAGAGGGCAACGCGGTGCAACCAGGAAAAGGAGCATCGAAAAAGTGGAGACGAATTTCCAGAGGCACAATTGCCTTCCGTTACGTATGTACGTACCAAGCACGGGCAATATTCTCACTCGGAAGTCATCGAGCGCGCCGAGCTCGTGGACCGCACCCTTTTGGAATTCCTCTTCGGGGAGGGGAAGTAATTTTACCGGTCCAGGCACTTCGGTCGAATACACCACCCTACGAGATATTACGCGTGGGATGCAGACGGAGGCGTGAGGTGTATTTCGGGGAGAATCATGCCGGAGATCGTCAGAGCCGAACGTTGGCGGATTGTGGAGAAGGCGCCATCACGGAAGAAAGCGACATGAGTATCATCAGTATTCTAGAGTGTGATTATTTGATTATTTACGAGGAGGGATGACGCACGGAATGCCTTCATGGACCCCTTTGGCTCGCAGCCGGCGGCGAACAGAGCGAGCGAGTGGATCTTCTTGTGTTAATGCGATATCGCTGTGGAATGCACGGTCATGCGACGCCAAATAATATTTTGGTGTTCATCCATCCCAACCAAAGGAAGGATTAAAGTGATAGGGAGGGCGGACCGGTAAGGTTCAAGGCGCAACCGCGTCACACACACCGCAGAACAAGGAAAGGAGTTGTAGAAAGGAAACAAAGGTGGCAGATCGTCGTCAGTTCCCGTTCGTCAAGCCTCAAGTTAGCAAAAAGTCCGATGTGATCGCAGCGGTCTTTGTGGCTCGGTGCGCCAAAAGGGAGAGATTGAGAGTGTGATCTGCAGACCTGCCTTATCTGTACCCGTGTGGGATCACATTTCGCTCCAGCCCCCATGGATGCGAAGACCTTTTAGGCGCGCGTGGGCGAATTTGGCGATAGGGTGTGGCGGAGTTGCCAGTCCAGGCGATGCAGGAAGCGTGAGCAAATCGATCAGTTGTTTTTCTTTTGCTTCGCTCCTTCCCTTCTCCAAGTCCGTCAATCAGCGATGTGAAGGAGAACTATTACTAACCTTGATACCATTGCGGTGGCAGTGAGCCAACAAGTCGACCTATTAAAAAAACGCGAGGGCGACATTTGAATGTCGGCAGCGAACAATTATGGAAGAAAACGTTTACAGTACTTTAGTAGTGATGTTGTCGATGGCGTCTGTGTTTGGTGTAGAGTGGTAAGGTTGAAATGGGTCCGTAAAGGTAATTGAAGTGGCGGATCAGGGACCGTTGATCAATGAAGTAAATCATTGAGAGCACATGCAGAGAACGGGAGTGGATGAGCGAGGTGCCCGAGATGATGTTAGTGATGAAGAGAGGGGGAGATAACGGAAGGAGAAGAGGAGGACCACTGACCGATTACCCAATCCGCACCTTCCAAGAGTTGATGGCCATGTGGCGAGTCATTCCAAAGTTCGATGCGCGCATCAATATGGGCCCAAGGGGCGATTTTAGCGAAAAAGGCTTTAACAGCGGTGACTTTTGGGGTCCCGACGTCGGCGAGGGTTGCAACAGCGTGACGATTCAGGGATGACAGGGAGACGAGATCGAAATCGATGAGACGGATGCGCGAGACGCCGCTAGAAATGGCAAGTGAGGCATGGTGGGTTGGTGTGGTAGAATGAAATCAGGAAATTGCGGGAAAGTGTGGGGAAAATTGTGCGTGGGAGCGTGGGACGAAGGTATGCATCGTCCCGTTTTTTCCACCGCACAGGTGACAGGAGAAGCAATGAATACACTCAGAAGCGCTATCGTTTATCCGAATCCGCGCCCTCGCTCTTTTTTTCTTTCTTGATTACATACACACATCACAACAATTACGCACCTGCGCAATAGCATGAGGGCGGCCCAGGAGCCCACGCCTCCACAGCCGACGACAACGACGCTCGCAGAACGCAGCATGTGCATCCCCTGGGGTCCGAAAAAGGCATAGTTGCGTGCTAGAAACTCTTGGATGAGGTCCTCGTCGAATTCTCGGGGTAAGATGGGAGCATTAACCGAATCATCCTCATCAAAGTGAGTTGCCGCCGCAGGGGGATGGCTGATGACGTTGTTGGCGTGATTCTCAAGCCTAGACCGTTTGGTTTTGGTCAGGGTCTGGGAGTAGTGGACATAGGCGACGGAGGCGACAGCGACGGCGGCGGCAGAGGCGAGCGCGGCGGTGAGGAGGGTGGTGGTGCTAAGCGGTTGTCGGGACATGAGCGCTTTTTTTTTTTTGGGAGCCGGGTAACGTGTTTTACTACGAGCGGGCTCAAATGACCGCGAACGGAAGGGGGAGTTGATCAAAAAAAGGAAAGGAGACACAGGGAGAAAAAAAAAGCAACAGCAAGATAGCCGTCAAGTCCGCAAGCTGCCGAGCGCAGAGAGGGTTTGGGTGTTGCTGATAAAGCTCTGGATCCAGTAAAAGATTGGCCAGCCACCACACCTACCAGGTTTGGGATCCAGGCTCTCGGGCTCGCGGAGACCGCGCCACGTGTCTCAGGGTCTGGGTTAAAGTGTCAGCGACAAGCAAGCTTGCTTGTGGGCGGGAGCAAATGCGAAATTGTCAGTCGACGACTCGATTGCGATGAGGCTGTTGGGGCGATTACAATAGGCGGGGTCATCACTGAACAGAACCGTAGCTGTCATTGTCAATGGCAATGGCATGGCACTGCACGCTGTTCAGCATTATGCATACGAAGATTCTACTGAATACACCACCAGATGAGAAATTAGGGCCGGATTCAAACGGTTACTCCCTTTCCTTCGGTACTGGAGAATATAATATTTGCAGGGTAGCAATCAATAGGAGGGCATCACGTGACTATTGAAGGGATACAAAGTGGGTCCTTTGAGCGACTGAACTAAAATCCCTCTCTTGCATTTCGCTCGTCCGCGATCGTACACAATGAACAGCGCTGACACTCAGCAGCGGCCTCAGCAAGGCGCGTACTACTTTGATGCCCAGCAGCCTTCGCTCAGCAAGGCGCGTACTCTCCGTAGGTCCTTTGAGCGACTGAACTAAAATCCCTCTCTTGCATTTCGCTCGTCCGCGATCGTACACAATGAACAGCGCTGACACTCAGCAGCGGCCTCAGCAAGGCGCGTACTACTTTGATGCCCAGCAGCCTTCGTCGGCACCCGCGCAGGCACCTACGTCCCAGCGGCACGACGACGACCCGTCTCAGCCGCCAGCCACAACACAGCAGTCTCAACCTGGGCAGTCCCAACAGCAGCCTCCTCAGCCTGCAGCCCAACAGTCATTTTCCACACCCTTTGAGGCGAATGGCCAAGCTGAACAGGCTCCCGCGAGTGGTGACGGGGATGCAGATGACTCGGGTACGTCCCCATCCCCCTCCATTCGATCGCGCACTCGTCTCTCTTCTCTCTACTGACGTTGTGGCTACTTCTTCCGAAACGCGTCGCGTCATGCTCCAGATGACCAACTCAGTGTTCAGACTCTCAACGCGGATGGCACTCCCAAACGGCCCATGAATGCTTTCCTGCTTTATGCCGTACGCGTTTTTGTTTCATTTCTGTCTGATTAGCGCGTCATGCCCTGTCTGACTTGTCTCCCCCCCTCCCCCCCCTTCCAAAATCCAGAAAAAGCGTCGACCACAGATTTCGACCAACCACCCTACGATGCGTACAGGTGAAATCTCAAAAGTCCTCTCCAAGGAGTGGCAGAACATGCCAAAGAGCGACAAGCAATACTATCAGGACCGAGCCAAAAAGTCTGTTGTTTTCCCTTTCCCTCGTGCCTGCTCCTCACATCCGATAAGCTTTATGCCTCGCCCATTCTAAACTGACCCACATCCTGCGCCATCCATTCTTTTAGGCTCAAAGACTCGTTCAATCTGCGCTGGCCCGACTACGTCTACAAGCGAAGGCCCAACAACTCGCGTAAAAAGCGTCGCGGTATCCCCAGTACTGACTCCCCCACTATTGAGGAGGGCGGCCAACGCGACGGTGACGGCGGCGAGGGTGATGCCTACGGTGAAGGCTCCGGCGGCGACGATGCCACCGCTTCGCCCAACCTCAGTCTCCGTCTTCCCCATGAGCGCGATGAGGCACGGATGGGAGGTCCAGGCGGGTTACCCGGCTACTCCGCCCAGCCTGCCCCCGCTGATCACCGTGCCAATCCCCTCCCTCCCAACGGCGCTCCTATGGGTGGCCCGCGCATGCCATATCCTCCAAACGGCCCTCAGGCTGGTGGTTATGGCGGTTACGATGACCAGCCACCATATGGTGCCAATGGAGGGACACCATACACCACTGGCTACTACCCTCCAATGCCCAACGCTCCGTCCCAGCCTCCACCCCGCAACAACCCTCCCTCCGTCTGGAACCATCAGGGCGGTCACGACCCGAATCGTTCTCCTTACGACACCCCCCGCTCAGCATCCACCACGACCGGGTACTCCCCTGTCACTGATGGAGACCAGCAATGGGGGGCCGGGCGACCAAGCGCGGGCCCATCGCCCATCAACACCTCCTGGCAAAACCCGATGCATGGTCAACCCCCAGCTGGACCCTTGTCGGCGACTGCCAGGCCCGGCGGCCCGCGCTCATCCGCAGACAACTCGCCCATCCAGCCCCCTGGTGATGCTTTCCGCGGACCCCGACCGCCTCCCACCCCTCAAAGCGCTGGTCCTCGTCCATTTGCCAACCTGAATGCGCCCATGTATGGAGGTCCTGGTGGCCCTGGCCTGCCACGCACAGATTCTCCGACAAGCTATAATGCCGGCTACGGGTATGCCGGTGGTCCTGCTCCCAACGGGGTAAGTCTTCTGTTCTTGTGATTTCATCCTACGGTCGTCGATTTCTCGGCGATGCTGCGTTCTTTTCCTTCCTTTTTTTTTGGTCTGCATATCCTCCTCGTTGTCGTTCGATTTTAATTGAGTTAATATGCATCATTATCACTCAACGCCAGGTCTCTTCCACTTCTTATTGAACAGCAGCCCCCCTCCAACTCTGGATACGGACACTCCCCGATGCTCCCCCCGCTCACTGACCCCCGCGCCCCTCCTCATAATCAGCATCATGGGCATAATCCGTATCCGAGTCCACGCGAGCCGAATGGGATTTTAGGTGGAGATGACCGTTCCCGTCTGGGGGTGGCTCCTGGTGCTGGGCGCCAGACGCCAGGCGACCGTCGGGAAGGAGGGACCGTGTCAAACGGAGGGATGTATGCCCATTACGACCCGGTCAAAGGAGAAGACTAGGTCAAATGCCGTCCGCAATTGTCCTATCATCCTTGGCCTCGTAGTCGTTCGCATTCTTCCCTTTCATTTTCAGATTTTTCCTTCCTGGTGGGCTCTTGTCTCGCGTTCTCGTTTTTCTTTTCTTCCCCGCGTCACCTTTCTCTTCTCACTGTGTCTAACCGCTCAATTATTATTACTACCCAACTCCCCTGCTAAAAAGGACTCGCTCACGAATTCGTGTCTCCTGATAGTGTGTCCGTGCACACCAGCATCGAACCTTGCTTATTCTCGCGCCTCGATATTCTTCTTTCCTTTTCATCGTACAGGCTGCCGTGTACCTTCATACCATCTTTTCCTTTTTTTTCCTTCTTTAGTTTATTCGCTTTCGTTTGGATGATTCCCCCCTCCCGCGCTATCAGTACTGTCTTTGTCCTTCCTGTCTATCACCCTTCCTGGTCTGAATTTCGGTCTGAATTACTACGATCACTGTTGTTTGTGCGCTTCATTCTAGTGGTGCTTCGTCGGACTGGCCTGCTGTATCTTGAAAGGAGCGAGCGACGCCTAAGCCTCATCTCCCCGCACTGTCCAACATCTGGGCTCACAACTGACCAACTGGGGGCCATGATAACCCGAGGAAACTATTAGCCTAACAGAGCCGACTGCAACAGGGATACTTCGCTCACATGCTGACCTACTTGCACAACTAACTAGTAGTGTATAGTGGCTGCTACCGGCTTCCTCGAGTCTGGGGCACTCGGACGACATTCAAAGTCAGTCCCAGTAAGCAGCATCCTAATGCTCGTGGTTGATCTGTCAACTCCACCGCTTTGGTCAAGGCTCATCAACCACCGCTATCGCCTTTGCTGTCATGCCAAGCGCTCATCGTCGAGTATAGGCATACGCCATCCCCCCATTGATGATGCAATATTTGGAGGGTGTCGCTGCGAATTTTCATTCAACCTGTTAGAAAAAAACACATTCAAGGCTCGTCAAGATGCTCGTTCAAGCATGGGTCCCTCCCCGATCTCATAGGGCCGCTACTGACTTCGCTGGACAGCCGTTGATATGAGAGTTCCTTTGGATAGCTAGGAAGCCGTCGTTCGTGCCTTGAAGAAGTCTCGGCGATGTGAATCATCCATCTGAATCGGTTCGGCTACCTTGATGTTGAAGGCTTTTTAGATACCGTTTGGATGAAGCTGAATAACGCCACAGTGAATAGTGTCGTGCTCTGCTCGCCTTGTCGAGGATTTGCCGCCACGAGGGAATTGTTAATATGATCCTCTTACACCGTGTATATGGTTCCTATGAGACAATTTCTCTAATGGAGCTCTCATATGGCGTGGCACCAGCTCACCGCCAGGATTGGTATAGGAGAGGAGGGGTCACACCGTTCAAGTCCATGTCTGGTGGGATTAGCGAAGCCCCGTTCATATGACGCCCCATCAATACGCTTCTCATTGTCCAGTGATGCGGGTTTGCGCAAGTCCCTTTGCTTATACTCTCACATACGGCGCCTTTCCCACTGGTACTTGACATTCCGGTTCACGAGCTCCCTCGATATGACCGCTAAAGCACCAGCCCAGTGCCCGATACACCATTGTTGCCGTGGGGGCGGAAGTTTGCATTGTCTAGAGGGATGGGATATATGGGGTCAAGTATGGTGTTGGAGAGCAACGCTCTAATTTACACATGGTAGGATGCCCTGACGTGTGCCGCTAGCCATGTAGATCAATAATTGACGTAGAGGATGCGCATAGATCGGGGCAAGTTGAGGGAAGGCGAGAGAATAGAGCGGCGGCGAAGATAAACGTGGGGCTGCGAGCGACGTCCTAACATGCTGCCGAGAACGAAACTTAAACTGCCAATGATCAGGACATGTGCTATCTGTCGGGTTACAAAAATAAGGGATGGGATTATTGATGAGCTTTGTAGGATACATCTAATGCAAGGAAGGCCACCATCCTGTAGCCAATGAATGTAGATTAGATCGTGTTCTCAGGTGCTGAATTGCAGCCTCACCAAGCAGTACTATATTCTCGGACTGAGTTCAATAAGCTTCTCATAATCAAAACTCTCCGGTCGTTGATGGAAATCCTGGAGCAACTGGAATGCTTTCCCGGATACCTCCTTCCCCTGTCCCTCATCCACGGCGAGGTAGAACCGTTGCACCGCTAATGCAAGCAACTGGGCTTCCACCTGACTTAACATGTAGTTTCCTGAGCTGGAGCTCGACTCTGCAATCTCTCCTCGAAGGAGCACAGTATCGTGGGTATTGGCGAAGTTGGAGTAGTGGGTGAGGACCAGGCGGGGCTGGGCGTAAGTGGAACGAAGTTTGTACTCTTGAAGTGGAGTGAGGATGACAGTGGAGATGTGAGGAGGTGCTCGCGTCGCGGAACCAGAGGCAGGTTCAGATGCGGAGGATGAGGAAGATGTCTTCGATGCCAAAAGAGCGTCAACACCCATTGCAGGATCAACAGTGTTTGCCGAAGGCACCTCCGGGGGCTCGTGGAGATCCCACTGGAGGAAGTAGAATTCGGTCGCCTCCTTAGTTTCTCCCTCGACTCCGCCTTCAACTGGAACGGTGTGCTGAAGTGGAATGATGAAGATGGGATACTTTTTTGCTCGAGCGAGCATAGAGTCGTACTGCGTCCGCGACATGGAGGCAGAAAGATAGCCTCGGCCGGTTCCATTCGATCTTGAGCCGTGGTAAACGAGCCAGAGCGAGGAGATCTGGTCAGCGGTATGGGGTGTTGCCATGATGCGCGAGACGTTGAAGAAGGAAGAGAGTGGCTGTAACGTCGATAATGCGCAGAATAACGATGAGACTTGAGGAGGAGAGGCGAAAGAAGGTATATCAAGCTAACCTTGACTGGCGAGCTATCTTTCCGTTCAGACGACGCCCAGGCGGGAGAGCTGGCGCTGGTGGAACCCGACGCTAAAGCTGCTGGTGCGGGAGACACATTATCTTTACGTGGGACCCCGAGGGGTTCAACCTTGGGTTTAGGTGAGAGCTCTTTCAGCTGTTCTAGACTCTCCACTCCCTTCCTAGTGTCAACAGTTGGTCCCTCGTTTTTCGAGTGTGGAGAAGATTGTGGCACAGGAACTTACTCGTTCATCTTAGCTTTCAGCTTCTCTGCATACTTGGTTTCGAGTGCGGATTGCTTGGTGCTCGTATACCCAGCATTTAAAATACGTCTAGATGTAGAAAACGCGCGTGCATTGCGCTGGGCAGATCGTAATACCGTGAACATGAACACTTGTGGCAGCACTTTTCGTGGGCAGAATTCGCGATCACGTGATGGATGCAATGGCTTGTGTTCGATTCGCTAACGAGGGAGGGACACAGAAAAGTATCAAAGAGGCGGTTGAAGATATAGATACGGTGCGAAAAAAAGATTAAGTGTATGTGGTGCAGGGTAGGTGGGTGTTCAACATCTATGCCTCAATGTACTTGTCACGAATATCCTTCCATTGTTTCTGCCAACAGATGAAAGCACAGCATGAGCATAGAGCATACCCAAAATTGTAAATAGTACTGACCCCCTTGTTCCATGAATCCCAGAACGAGGTAACGCCAACATCAAAGCCAATGCCGAACGTGAAGGCACCAGCAAATATGGAGGCTACGTAGACGGAGTTCCGCTTCGCGATGGTGTTGTAGAAAGCGTTAGCGAACTGCATAATAGAGTCATAGAGAAGTCAAATGATGATTCCAATCATGTTGGGAGGGGCAAAAGCTGGTCCAGCAACGTACGCTCATCGTATGGGAATGAAGGTTGGAAGATCACGTGCAGTGAAGGGCGTCGAGCCAAACAAACAGCCAAATTCTTCCTGCAACACGGACGTTGGCACTCTCCGCCATGGCTAGCCTGGCATGTCTGCGTCGTCCAGGGATATCATTCACAAAGTCTCTCCCATCCCCTCTTACCAGAAGACAATTGTCATCTTCCAGCCAAGCCTGTGCCAGCACCACCCGACTCACTCCTACATCTTCCTTCGTGGCTGGTGATGTACAAGCATCCCAATCCACGCGAAGCAAACACGACCCCTTTGTGGCGACCCGAAAAATCAATCTCTATGTCAAATCCACGCGAAATAACACGCTCCTCTCCCTTACTACCCTCAATCCCAAAAACGGACTGCAAGGCACACTGCTAAACGTCTCGGGTGGCCTGGTCGGCTTCAAGAAAGTCCAGCGGTCTGGGTACGAAGCAGGCTATCAGTGTGCCGTAAAAGCGTTCGCCAAGCTCAGCGAACTTGCCAAGGAGAGCCCAATTGAAGTCACCATGCTGTTCAACGGATTCGGCCAAGGCAGAGAGGCAGTAACGCGTGCACTGCTGAGCCCAGATGGAGAAGAGGTCCGCCCGTACTTCAAACGGGTGACAGATCGCACACCTATTCCCATTGGAGGAGTCCGTCCTAAGAAGAAGCGGACACTGTGATTAATTCCTGTGCCACAACCCATGATGTGACAGAGACGAGTGATGCATATTTATTCGCATATATCACACATATAATATTTCCAACCCCGTCTTATCCAAACTCCCATTCTCGCGCACCTTAGTGTATCCTCCACTCACCCCCCACTCTACGCTTGATCTTGTCCCTCGCACTACCTCTCCTCTTCTCTCCTTCTTGGCTGTAGCCGTGGGCCATCCTAACCCGGTGCATGGAGCGTGGGCAGCTGCTCGAGCACCGCGTCTCCCTCGACCCAGAGTGTCATAGGATTCCAACGATCGACCTTTGACGAGACGAGGGCTGGAAGTTGACTGTCCTTGGTGGATTGTCGGGTTGGGTAATAGATGGGGGTGTATCGTGAGATTGGTATGGGAAGGGTCTGCGGGGGTCCGGATGGCAGGTTTACCGGGTCAAGATGACGCCGTCACTTGTGTTGCACTCATGTTCATACGCAACGCCCTCCAGAAATCTAATCCACCTTCATTGACGAGATGACCATTCCGTTCCTCCAGAGGACGGAATTTTCAAGGAGCCGTGGCTGAGTGCACGCGCATCTCAAGCTTGTCCAAGTGTGCCCGGCCGATGACTGTCCATTATGGCCAGGTTTGCGAATTTTGGGATTTATTGGCAGAGGCAGAGTCTTCAACCCGCTCCTTATGAGATCACTTTCACAAAGGTTTCCGCCTGCCCTCTTGGGTTGTTCAAAGACGAAGTTGTTTCGAGCGTAGTTCTGTAGTTCCGGGGGCGCCGTGATCTAGTCTGGTCTAGTCAAAGTATCCATATCATTTGTTCCGCTCCCGATTGTAGGGTTCATACCACTGCACCTCCATACTGATTTGATCTGTCCAGATCGCGGCTAACTCCACCGCTCTCATCATGGTCAGCACCACCAGCATAGCCAGCAGGGTCTCCAAAACCTTCCACTTCAGATCCGGCGGAAACCCTCATGATCATCTGCATTGCTCGGAGGGGACTGTGTCCAAGCTTCGTATACCTTCTCCACAGCGAGGAGATGAACAGCGTAACCGGCAACCTTTGCGGAGTTGACCAATTGTGTGCGAGGTAGTGTGGAGTGAGCGAATGTGTGTTCAGCTGCAACTATGGGGTATGGGGTTTGAGAACGGTGAAGTTGGCGACAGGATGATATGGAATAGAACCAAAGCAACAAGCATTATGTATGACCCACTACTTCCGCCTCCTTGCCGTTGTAGTAACGCGAGCAAATACCCAGTTACTCACTTATAAATAATTCTTACCCGTCCCATTCTATCTGTCCTCCCACCCTCCTGCGCATTTGTGCCTCCACCTCCACTACCTGCAGCCCCGCTCTGCTTCCTCCACCTGCCCTCCTCTGCCGCCCAATCATATTCTCCTTCCCCTACCTCTATTAACTTTCTCTCGAGCTCCGCCCAACTCAGCCTAAACATTGTACAGAGCTCGTCCGTGTGCCGGGAGCCATCCAATAAGGGGGGAAGCTGTTCAAGGACAGAATCTGGTTGAACTGAGATTGTGGTGCCACTTGTTTCAGCACGCTGATGGAATGAAGGCCGGGAAGGGGGCATATGTGGTTGGTTCTGAGACGGAACAACCGATCCGGACATCACCGAGATAGAAGACGATGTACGGGATGGGTATGGGAGGGTGTTGAGGTTAGAAGAATTTGAGCCCGATGTGACCGAGAGCATGCTCATGCTTGGTGCGGTAGGGAGGAATTGGGATGGGGGTGGAGGAGCTCCTGCGCCTGGAATGAGTGAAGAAGAAGATAATGTTGAGCTTGATGGAGGAAGTATCGGCCGAATAGGGCTGCTGGTAGTGTTCGTATTTGTGATCCCCATACGCGATGTGGTGCTTGCCGAACGAATTCTATTTTCTCTCCCCATCGTAGCTGTGATGGTTCCTGTCGGATCGTTCCAAACAGGAGGATTCCCAAGCGCGAAGCCATTCCCGCCCGAATTCCCCATAAACAGTGAGGTCGAGCTGGAGCCAGATACAGAGCTCGAGAGCCCGTTTTGGCTGAGCGAAGGCCCCATTACCGTGCTCACGCTCCCAACGATCATCTCTCCTCCCGTAGTGGTGGCCCCGGTTGCGCCCCCGCTGATTCGCTCGACGACGAGCCTTCGATCGCGGGGGAGTAGCACCGGCCACCGATGTACTCTCCTGAGGAACCCTTTGATCACGCCGAAGGTGACGAAACGCTGGACATCGATACCGCGCGACTCGATGTCGTGCTCTTCCATCCAGGTGTGGAGGGTTTTACCAGGTTTGAGGTGAGAGTACAGGTACAAAAGGTCGGCAAGTGGAGGTGGGGTATGTCCTAGATGGGATAAGGTAATGCAGGGTGGTTCAGAACCCGTATCGCGGTGAGCATATCGAACGGGGGAGAAGTAAAGCGAAGGATGAATACCTGGCCGAGTGACATACAGCGCACACTCTTCTTGGACACTGATTTCCTCAGCAAGCCATTGAAAGTTGGATTTAAGTGTGTACATATTACTGTACTGGAAGATGTCAATCATCATGATGCACTGATAGAATCTTCGGAGTCCAAATGAAGTATATGAGAGGAAGTCTGGTGGAATATTACAACAGAACCCACAGGAGATGCTCCAAACAGTGTCGGGTTAACTCAGGACTGACATCTGCGAGGTCAGCAATGCGTTGAGTGTGATTCATCCCATTGATATGTGATGTTATCTGCTCCAAAACAAGCGAGAGTGGTCAGTGCGTTTCGCTGGGCCACCCAGCATAATTTTGTTTGCTCACCTTGGCCATTGCAAGATCCCAATTGGGATCTTTCCGTTTCTCTAGATTCACTAGAGCGACAGGGACTTGCCAGACCTCTACCTTGGGAGGGTTTGGGTAGAAAGGAAAGATTTGTAGCTCGATCGAGTTGAAGTCGTCAATCGGAATGGAGGTTTCAGAATATGAATTGAGGTCCTCGAAGAGTTGCTCAAGGATTGGGGGGATCTTGTGAGAGAACTTAGGGTTGGATAGGAGAGAAGACTCTTGCTTTGATCAAGCTCAGTAATGTAGTTCACTTGCGCAGGGAAATATGGCGATTGCATCGACGTTGCGAACAGCTCACCTCACATGCGAGCAATACCCTTCCTATCTTTCGGACCATAGGCTCATAACAGGACACATCTGCAACACGGTCGAATACTAGGCAGACGTTGTAGCGAAAAGAGTTTCGATGGCCTTTGTACCGTGCCCCTTCGAGTTTGACCGGATACCCAAGGATTCGGTGGCTGGGCGTGTTCACGCGCACAAGTGATCCGCAGAGTTGGTCTTTGGGAATGACATACTGAGAGACAGAGTCAAACTCAAATAGACCAGGAGTATGGGTGGCGGTCCTTCTCTCCTTGCCATTTGCTCGAAGGGTGGATTGCTCAGGACTGATGACGGGGACGACAGGAGAGATGATCGAGCCCTCTGGGACTTGATGAACAACTTTTGGACCTTGTTCGTGGTCGAAGATGGCATAGAATACGCAACGTATTCTGGGCAGAAAACTTTCGGCGCCTTGTTTCATGGGCTTTCAGTTCTGACGACGATGCTTGTTAGGCAGAGTTGGGCAGATCTGCCCAAATTGTGCCCAACAGAAGAACTCACACGCTTGCATTGGTGTTGATTTCAGCCCCTTCGAACAATATTTTGACCCTGGAACCCCGATGGGATCATTTAGCATTTGGAAGCCTAAACCCGTGCTGTCCTTTCGCTCCCAATGCACCATAGCCGTATGCTATCGAAAACTTTTTATTGGCAAACGGTCAAGTATGACATGCGATTGTTCCCAAATTTATGCCTGCACTCCACCGGCAGGGACTTCCTCCTCATATTGGTATTTACTAGCAATTGAACCATAGTCCTCAAAGCGAACCGGCTCGTATTTGGCTGGGCGATCTTCCGTAATGAAGCGTGGCAGCGTCGTGACAAGTCCTGTCATAGCGGGGGCACAGAAGAATGGGATCGAGTAGCGGACAGGAACGCCCTTCTCATTCACTGATGCTGGGTCAGGAACCGAGACACGATGCACAGCAGATATGAAATAGCCTGTCGCCGTCCACCAAAGACAGAGAGAAGAGGGAGAGAGGTTTTGCCTTTAGTGAGTGATGACCGAGATTGTGATTGGAAGAACAGATCAGGCGGGCATAGCGTACCATTCGTGAAGCGCTGTAGCATGTCGCCAATATTGAAGATGAGAGCGCCCGGTTCAGGATCTGCCTGTACAAACTCGGATGATTCTGGATCTTTGAGCTCCAGTCCTCCTCTGTCGTCCTGGAATAACATTGTGAACGCGCTGCGATTCAATATTAGCTTCAGGGTATGGTTCTTATGACGAATTAGCGGAGATCACACTCACCTCCAATCATTATGAGCAGGCAGTCTTGACCACATCTCATTCTCCAGCATCTGCTTGCTGATTGGAGGATAGTGAAGCAGTCGCAGCTGGCAGTTTTCATCCACTTGCATCTTCAGGAGTGCTGCGAGCTCATCTGCATCAAGCCCGAGGCCGAGACCGATGGCGCCCAAGATCATTTTGCTAACTCCCGCTAAGCGTTGGTACAAGGCTGTCATTGCTGGGCGGAAGTTTGGCAGGACATCGTCGGGGAGCCATATGTTTGGTTGGATAACATCGTTCTCGCCTCCTACTTCGTAGCTTTCCTGTGGGGCCGTGTGAGGGGAATTATGGAGCAGAAATAATAGATGGCGGATAACAATTAGAGACGTGGTGGACAGGTGGAACGAATGGTCGGATGACTTGCCTTGAAGTCGGATATCTTGCGAAGCTTTTGCTCGACTTCGCCTTTAGCCCCGTCCTGCTTGTTGACTTCATCATAATTGTAGACTTTCTCTCTTCCAAGACCCGAGTATCCACGATGAGGGATGGGCGTGGGAGGGTGAGGTGCCTTCATTTTTTCCTCGTACGGCAGAGCAAAGAGCCTCTTGGCCCATCCAAGGGCCTCCTCGAGCTCCTGCATTGAGAAACCATGACCGACGATTTTCACAAAGCCAAATCGGTGCAACGCTTGCACAAGTGATTTAGCAGCCTCAAGTTGACCAGTACTTTGGGTGTCATCTGTCTTATCAGTTGTAAACGGGGAAAGGTCGATGGTGGGAATGGTCTGGCGAGTCGACGTCATGGGGGTTGATGGTACGTGTGACGAGCTAGTAAGAGATATGCGAGATTTCGAGAGGACGCGAGGCAGGTTTCGTGTAGAAAATAAAACGGGCTCGCCCTCACTCAGGTATTTGTAGGAAGGGGATGGGAGTCTTCAGATAACAGGACTGAACGCCAAGATTGGTCATCGGCCAACAGAGCCCATCGTGTGCAACTGATGATATCTGAATGGATCATTTCTCGATCGTATTGAGACGAAGCTCAAGCACTTGAGAGAATGGTGGGTCAAAGGCGGCTTGTGCGATTTTCCGTCCGTCCCAGCACGCCTGCTGTGGGCAACCAGAACCACGTGATGCGAACTTGTGCCCAGAAAGGCAGTTCGTGGATTCTGATGCCTAGTAGAGATAGGGACCAAGGCCAATATAGCCTCCTTTTACGATCACACCAATAAGAATTTTCTCGACCAACCCAGCTTCAGCCAGAGAGACAGACAGCCTTTTTCCACTCTCGCATTCATTCGCTGCCCCTGCCAGAGCTTAATTTTGCTCGGAGACTCCGGAGATCATGGGAACCAGTAGGTGACACCATATGAAACGCCTAATTCATTCATTCCGTGGGAAGAGGGGTGTTTTGTGTGTCACTCCTTTTGCACAGCCACCCTTCACAACCCAGTTCCCCTTCCCGACGTCGACCCGCAAGGCAGCGCCTAACATCCCACGTCGATGCGATAAGTTCCAGGTGCGGCCCAGTCGATGGCGGCGATGGCGATGACTGCGTTGCTGACGATGTTTGTCCGCTGTGTGGCCCATGCGCCTCGCGTTCTAGATCATCAACACCCAACCCAAAGTTCGTATCCCATGGCTGCAGCCCCGCCTCGAGTACAGCGACGTTTCTTTATGGACTGCGTGCTCCTTCCACGTCACTCACCCTCATCTCTCTCCTCCTCGTCGCCCCCGGTGTCGCCCATGCAGTCATCTTCTTCACCAGCACCGCTATCATCAGCAACCACGCACTCACCCCGTGCAGATCACCACTCGTCCCTAGGGCGTGGTCATCGGCTCAAAAAGCCAACCAGCCGTCTATCCTCTGCTGTCATCGATATGGATGACTCGGAAAACCCTCCAAAGCGCTCTCGGCCCACTCCCAAGGCTCCGCGGCGCTCCTCGGCCGCGCACGAATCAGGCCGGAGGGCAAGTGGGAGCCGCTCAGGACCTCGTATCTGGTGTCACCAATGCCATCAAAGCCGTGATCACATCGGCACCATCCTCTGCATCCCCTGTGGAAAATCTTATTGCTACGCCTGTCTCAAGCGCAGGTATGTCTTTCTCTCCATTTATTCTGTTTTTATTTTTCGCAACGTAAATCGTGTGCTGCTCCTCTCCTTCCCTTTTGTCATGCCTTGTTGTTGACTCAATTATCGCTCATTCAAATCTTCATCTTCCCACGCGTCGTCACCAAAAAATATTCCATCCGCCGCACACCCGGTCTCACAGATACGATGAGGAACCAACAGATGCCGATCGTCCAGACTGGGAGTGTCCCCGTTGTCTCAACTATTGCGACTGCCTCAAATGCATCAATGCCCGCCGCGAGCTAGGCACGTCGGCTCCATCCGCAAAGCCGAGCGCAGCAGTGACCGCCGCCACACCCCTGACATTGCCCCACCACGAGCCCCGAGTCACCCGCGCGCGTGGTGCTCGAAAGAGAACTTTGACGCTCAAACTCCCTGCCCAACCATTGTCCGATAGCAGTGACGAAGACGAAGATGACGCGGACGCGGATAACAGCTCTGACGATCGAGGCGAGGAAGATCATGGTGTTTCGCCCATTGTTGAATCAATGGCGCCCGTCGGTGTTCTAGATGCGATCATCTCCCCAGCTCTAGAACCCCCAGCAGAGACTTCCGCTTATTCAAGTGCCCTATCGCTGGATTGTACAGTGGCGCACGATCTCGCTGATGTCCATGATGAAGCTTCCCACATCAAGGTCCAAGCTTGGTCACCCGATCCGTCCGACTCGTCTCTCGATCCACTCAAGCTTGATATGACAGTCCTTTCCTCGGACTCTGCTACCCTCCTCTCGACCCCCACTTCCACTGTTCTTCCCATGACCCCACACTACAGTAGCGGTAATCTTAGTCCCGATGTGGAATCGCCCTTTGCACCTGAGAGGGCTCTGAGGAGCTTACCCTCAGCAGGCGACATTCCGCTTTCGTACCACGCGTCCCATAATTACCCGCTGATCCCAGCGTACAACCTTCCATATGGCGCTGAGACTGGTGCTGGCTCGATGCTCATGTATCACGCCGCTGATCAGCATGCTATCCTGTGTGGGATTAGTCACGGGCTGGACATGGACATGTCAATGACAGCCGACATGAGTGCAAAAGCCTCTGCACTCGCGCTCATGTTTTCGGGTTCCGATCCCTCCATCATGCTCGCCGATACCCATACGGACGCTGTTGTTGTCAACGACGATTGGTGGGGAGCCTTCTTCAATCCTCAGAATGCCCAGGTTCCCATCTCTGTTACTGTGCCAACTGCCCCGTCCTCCCTTTTCCCACCATCGGATGTGGATAATTTGTCCAAGTTCCTAAATTCCGAGATATTTCTTGACTCGGATCCAACCACGACCTCTGCTTAACATTATCATCAATTCCACCAGCTCAATCACACCTTCGCCCACCATATAGTTCCTTCCGCACACCCACCTTATTGGTCCTCCATCTTGTGCACTTTGCAATTCATTCGTGGTTTGCCTATTCTCTTTGTTCGCTTTTTCACATGGTTCGTGAACGCATGGATCGCTGGCGACGGTTAGTTTTCATGCCTGCTTTATCTGTGAGCATCATCATCCTCTCATTTCTGAATTATACCCACTCATCGATCTTTGTCCACAGTGATCCCCCTCTCTACACTAAATTCCACCTACACCCCTACAACGCCTCGTAGCTTTCTTCATCCCCCTCCTCTTGATCGGTGACACCCATCGACTATGCATATATATATATGTGCCTTATTCGTTCACAGTTCTCGTTTCATGCAGCATCCCAACACCACAAGGTAACATTGGCAACTATGTCAACACCACAAGGTAACATTGGCAACTATGCCCCGCAGAAAATACATTCTGAAGAAGAATTCAACTCAATCAAAAAGTTCGCCATCACACAGTTTCCCTACCCCATTGAATACTACCCCCACCTTGATAGTTGACAAAATCCACTGTATAATAGTTTGAGTGAAAAAAGGAATCCAAAGCTTTCTTGTGCTTCGTTCTGTCCTTGATGTGTATTTTTGGGAATCGAGTGAACGCCGAAAATAGCACTGTATGACATGAGGATGAGCAGCAGCAAGTCATCGGCAGAAAGGGGTACTCTCATAGCGGGAGATGAGCATTATATTCGGCCTATCTTGTCAATGCGTTGTCTTGCCGCAACTGAAGGATGGACTAGGAAATGTCAACTCAGTGTGATGTGATATGGCAGTGAAATGTAAAGATAATCTTGTGTTGATCTAGCCAAGACGGTTGGGATGTGAATTCGACTTAGGGATCCATTGACGCCTCAGAGTCCATAAGTCCAATAGTTTCATGCACAAGATGAGCACTGTACTAAATTGGTCAGCCTGAAAGTACTTGGTATGAATTCACAAACTTCATCAGCCTCAGGTTGTTTTGCTCGCCTCCTGCAAACCGTGTTCCCGCTGACAGATCGTATAATACTCTACGAAACTCACGGGCGCCTCACCGTCATCCCATAAACCTAGTTAACACCTTATGTACCGTTTGTGAGAGAGAGACTCATGGGGTCATACGTATCACACTCTTGAGCGGCCCCCATTTGAAGAAAGATTTTCCAATTAAAACAAGGAAAGCGACAAATGCTGATTTTGAGACGAGTCAGGTAGACGTATATAGTGTACAAGTCCATGCGTAGAAGAGGAGATGGAATGCAGGGCGGTATTAGTGTATCCTATTGTGCACAGCGTAGATGCGCACGGAAGTGATGCTGGATGTTCATTCGCTTTTCATGTCGTTTCATAATCACCCCCAAGTTGGGAGAGGCATCGCAGAGAAAAGATTTGGTGAGATTCGAATTGGGTTGTTGTCGTGTAACGTTTGCTGGTCGGGGAAATCAAGACCTTCCAGATCGGGTGGCCAGCCTCCCTCACATTAGCACTTCCTAAAGCCTCATCAATATTCATCTGGTCCTTCGTCACTAACAACGCTCGTCCGCACAGCGTCCGGATTTGACCGCGGCGGCGTATGTGGAGGAGTGAATGATGCGGCTGTGACAGCTGCGTGCGACGGCGAGGTGGAGCGCGATTGTGGGAGAGGCGATGAGCGTGACTGGACCTGGGCCTGAAGAGGAGAGGGTGAGGTCGGGCGAGACCGAGGAAGTGAGCGAGATGGGGTGCTAGGACGCGAGCGGGTTTGGGCTGCGATTTGGCCCGCAGGCGAAGGAGCGCGGTCATCGCCGTCGCCGGTGGTACTGCTAGTTGGCTCTGTTACCTCCTCATGGCTCTCTAACATGTGTCTCCCAAACCTCGATGCTGCTGTACCCGAAGGTCCTCGTCTAAGGGGGAACGGCTGCTGCTGCTGTCCATCTATTGAAGTAGCTTCTGCGGCCCCAGGTGTCTCCGCCGGACTTGAACCGATCGGCGATGGCGAGCTAAAGAATCGCCCGTTCTCTCGATCAATGCTCAAACCCGAGGCCGCGGAGCCTGACACTCCCGAGGCTGCGGATTCCGCAGGAGCGAGGTCAGGGCGACGTAGAATGCCGTCCAGTACTGCTGGGGCCGCCGTGCTAGGGCTGGTACTCGCGATCGAGCTCTGCGAGACTTGGATTGGTGGAATGTTGTCCCCTGGTCCATGCTCTCGATGTCGGTGCGCATGGGCCTGTGAGAGTAGGGTGGGCTCGGCAAACTGGATTGTTGTTTGATGTCTTAGTGGGGAAGGGTCGTTATCAGTATGGCCTGCAGCACTCAAACGGCGCTCTGCTGCCCACTGTTGTTGGGCCAGCAAGGTGTGCATGGAAAGCTCGCTTTCAACATCAACTCCTACAACATTCTCTCCATCTTCAGCATCTTCCTGGACGTCCTTGAGGGTTAGGGACTCTTTGGATGCAAACTTTCCCCCTTTTGGAATACCATTGACTCCGTTCGGAGGGCTGGGGGAAGCAACCGCGGCGTTTGAGTTGGAGGATCCCCCTCTCGCCATCTTGGCGGATGTAGGCGATGAAGGAGAATCGCCTGCATCGCTCCCCTGTTGGGCCGCCGCGGAGTCATGAGAGTCTCGCCTCTTTCGTCGACCAAGGAATGAGCCTGGGGACAAGAATGAAGACGGGGGCGGCGGCCCGTGGTTCTGCTGGGAGACGGGGGTAGTTGGAGATGTCGCGCTGTGCGAGCGAGTAGGTGGAGCATCGTGCAGCTGGAAGCGCCGAACTCCTCGTCCAGCAAGATTATCCTGCAAGTCGGTTGACGCGACGGTGTCCCGACGGCGTCTTCTTCTATCCCCTGACGCTGTGAACCCATTACCGCCAGCAGCAGACGTGGCGACACTTGAGCGATAATGGCTCGATCTGTCACCACCTGAAACAATGCTCTGCCGGCGCTTGGCGCGTGTGATGGTGCCGAGGCCACCAAATGTACCGCGCATCGCGTCGATACCTGGTTCTTCTGTGGCAGCAATTATGCCCTTTTCGACATCACCGTCTTCCACCAGATCGTCTGCCTTAACCTCCTCGCGCGCTGCCTGTAGCAGGATCGTGGTGCGACGGTCGAGATTGCGGAGATGGGATGGATCCACTTTCGAGAGTTGGAGGAGCGACACACCACTACCTGTAATGTCGACCGGTGAGGTGGGGAACCATGGAAATAGAGAGTCAAAGGCGACGAAGCACATGAGACGCAAAATCGGGGTTGGTGCAGGGAACATCAGGGCGAGGCGGGGAAGCAGGAAGGCATGGGGTAAGAAGAGTGAGAGTTTAGCTGAAGCCAAGATGGAGCAAGGAAGATAGAAGGATAGACGGCGGAGGAAGCTAGAGATGGACGCACATATGACAAGAAATCCGAGAAAAACGGTCACAATCTGTTTCGGAGAGGCTTTGACGCCTTGATATAGCACCAACGACGTAACCTATCCGGTATAAGAGAGATGTAGGAATAAGTTTTCAAATTTATCGGAGTGTTGCAATTCGAAAGGGCGCGTACAAGCGTGCAGGTCGTCTGTCGCGATAAAGGCAATGGACAGCGTCCATAGTGATTGAGAAAGACCGAAATGTCAGCAAACTTGATCTAAACAACACGAGGAGTGAGGGCGAGGCCTACAAAAAGCGTGAAATACACTGGTGTGACTGTTGTTTATGGCGAAGATCAATCAGGATGGTTGACCTCATGGTGGAGTGAAAAGCACGCACCCATGGCGGTATTAAAAAGCGCAAGGGCCATGTTGAGGAAGTAGATTTCCGTGACTAGGGTAACAGCGACAAATGCCTTGATGAGTATGCCCATAGAGGGCGGTGGATTGTGGATATATGAGATGGAGCACGGATCAGTCCCTGGAGGGTGATCCGCCAACGAAAGAAGACACCAGCGAGGTACGATGGCACGAAACTCACGATGAGGAAATAGATGAACCAGTTCTTGAACTAGATGGGAACAAACGTGGAAAAGCGCAGTAGAGCCGATTGAGAGCCGCCCAACCAACGAGGCACAACATAGAAGGGCCGCACCTGGTTCTCGCCTCTAATTGTCGTGACAATGCATGCCCCAAGACCTTGCGTGCAGCTGACACTAAGGCCACCGACTAAGGTCAATTCATGCACATGAAGGTGGCGATTCAGATTACTCTCCTAGCAAAGCGAACTAGGAGAAATTCCAACTTACTCAGGGAGCATATGGAGATATACCTGCATCATATAAAGATGCATATTTCACATGCCGCCAATGAAGGAGACCAATACCAAAGTGAGACGAGTCAGCAACGTGATGCGTCCATTGAGAAATTCGCTTGCCAAAGCATGTTCTTCTTGCCATAACGTGGCGCAAAGAAGAAAATAAGGATAAGGACGGAAACGATGACGACGCCACCATAGGCAAGGAAGCCTGGCGCGAGGAATAGGTGTTTGAATTCGGCGATGGTGTTGACTGATTGTTGGTCGGGGGCATTCAACTGGTGGTAGCAGCGGCGGCAAAATCGGCAGGTGGCGCGTGAGCGGAGAGCAGAACAAAAAGAAGACCGAAGTCATATGAAAGTGCGGGGCGATGGGCGTTCAGTTCGGTCAGGCAAGAAACCGCTACAAGTTGGACGTACGGCGATTATGACAGCACCGAAGATGCATTGGAAGCAGCCGATCCAACCGATAAGCGTGAGGCGCTCGTTGAGGAAGAATGTGGATAGGATGGCACAGATGACGACGGACAGAGCACCCATAGGTGTCTAGCGTAAAAAATGGAGAGAGAGGTTGTTGAGAAGTTGTTGAGCAGAACCTCAATCCGCAGCAGGCACATGAGAAGCAGATCCACATACGACGATGATAGCAGCGACGAATGCGTACGCGCCAAAATTGCATAATTCACCAAGGATCATCATAATCATGCCTGTCCACCATACCATCTAGAAGCGACGCATGTAGTCAGAAATCTTGGCTGCCAAGCGCTGACCAGGTATCACATCAGGTAAAACGTTCCAATGCTCACATTCTTCAGATATGCGACGCCCTCGCCAAGGTTATCGCCTTGAGCAGCAAGCAAGCCTCTCTTCTTGAACACAAAGCTAGAGCCGATGAGGGCTCCGCTGCCAATAGCAAGAGCGACACCGACCCTGCAAATGCCCGCCAAGATCAGGCCCAACCACACACAAAAACGGCCAGGTAAGGCACAATGAACACACGATGTCAGTCAAATAATTTCAAGATCCGATAGGCTAAGACGCACGCATGATACTGCGGTGGTGTGGATATGGACGACGACGACATGGCGTGCCGCAAGGAGGGCAGAGACGCAGGCGGGAGTCGCGTGAGGCGAGAGGCACACCACCAACCAAATCGTCACGTCACAAAAAGTCACACGTTCTCCGCGTTCTCAATAAATCGAAGCACGTGCTCCACTATGACGCCACTTTTCTGGAGAGGAAAACATAGTTCGGTTCATCAATACACTACTACTCGAGTCTAGCGCAAATGGAGGAGGTGCTGCCAGATAGGGGCTATCAATGAGCCGCAAATACTACGGCATTGAATACACCTGGAGAACGAACGAATACCTAACATTTGAATAGAAGTTCACTTCAACCCAAAATGCATTGGTCAATGGTGCGGTTCTTTTCTGGTTCGTTCCACATTGGACCTCGCAAGGACATTCGAGGGGAGAATGCGAGGGTAAGTAGTGTATTCATCATAGCTACCAAGAGTTGGGTCAGAACCGGATCATTCAGACTTTCACCAGCTTTGCATGACTACGTGTAGCTTAGGGAGCATCTAGTTTGCAGGAGTTGTATACCATGCTGAAATTCGTAGGAGTCCATCCAGGCACGTTAGCAATATCAAATAGGCTTCTGGCTTGCTCGCGTCCACATAATATGTATTGTGGTACCCTGCTCAACCGGAAACACACCTCCGCTCAGTGCCTGAGTTGGTGAGTATAAAAGGTTTCTCGTCGGATGAGTAGGTCACTTCCTTACAAGCAACCCCCTCTGATCAATCTACCGCCATACTTTTGCACGTGTAAGTGCAGGATGCTCTTTTGTCGTCCTGAACCATCCCACTCACCACGCCCTACCCTACTGCAGCTTCCCAACAGAACAACAAGACGGTGAGCCGGCTCTCCCATGCATTAGTTAGAATGTTCCTGCTAAACTCTCACCACGGCGAAGATGGACCAATACGACAAAGACTTTCTGAATTCCATTAATGATTGGATTCACACCAACTTGGCCGAAATTCAAAATGCGGATGATCCGGGAAAGGGCTGGGAGGTGTGAGGTCAGGTTGAGATCGCAATGCATCTCCAGGGACTTGGTGACACGGTGACTCGAGAGCTCGCTGCTTACAAGGACAAAACAGGACGGAGGGTTGACTTGGCGGCGATGGCTGCTGACGGGCATAAACACCTCGTTGAGCTGAAGTGCCAAGCAAATAGGTCAAGGGATTCATACCTTTTCGACCTCGACTTTAACAAGATGACGCGCGCGACGGTGAAGGACTGGACGACCGCGACAAAGTGGGCGCCCGGGAAGACGTTGCCCAAAGATTGGAAGACATGGGGAAACTCAACAACCCGTCACATCGCCTATCGAAGGGTGGGCGGGAATCTCCATAGGCCTCAGGTGAATAGAGAGGCATCCCCAAACTTCAAATATATAGGTGGTCACCGCTGCACGCGCTGAAATGGTGGTCCACGATACCCATCGCGGAGCTTTATGTTCTATTCCGAATGTAGTTGCAATACTTTATGATCCACACGCTAGCGAACTCAAACTTAGTCGGGGGAGTGTTACTCTATGATAACTGAGCACCACGAGGAGTTTTTAGCGAAAGAACGAGGTCATCCACATAGCATCTCGCTTCAAATTGGAAGTGCCGTTCATGCATGACGGGGTATCTTGATGCCAGATTGCGGTAGTGGGGATTCATTCATGGCAAACGGGGATTAGGTACATGCGCATTATAGGTTATAATGTGATGTCAATACCCAAAATATCAACAGAAAGAGCGGTATGAACTCCATCCCTTTGGAAAGCTGAGGTCTTGGTGTTTCCCTCAAGCTGGTCGTCTTGACTAGGAAAGCCCGTTGAGGTAGTTCGCTGCGGTGATCGCAGCACCTTTGTCAACCCAGTCAAGTAGCACAAATGTCGGTGCATCCCCACTGTTGAGGCTCAAGCACCCGTATGCATTGGCAAGGATACTGTCGAAAGGGGATGATAAGAAGAAGAAGAGACGTGAGTTGATACGAAGAACAAGGAGAGGTATGGCTGGGATTGAGCAGGTCTAGATTATACGTACGATGCCTCGCTGTTGGTCGTGCTTCCGGCGGACCGGTCAGGGATATCAATTCCAAGGATATCAAGGTCGAGGAAGTGGTTTATCATCACTAGTTAATGAAAGATCGTCGGGCCATGTACGAAGATCAGATAAATCCTAGGGGGAAAAGGTATGGAGTACGCACGCATGCTAGAGCTTGTGCCACGATCGACGCTGCAAGGGAAAGAGCTATCCGTGACATCGTAAGGAGTTTCCCAGCTACGAGGTCCAGGGACAGTCCACAGGAGTTCCAGAAGCCAAGGTAGCGATAAATTAGAATAAGCAGGGAAGGTAAGGAGACCACAGCCGGGTTAGCGCTCATAATTACTCTAGTGCCACTGAGCACAACGAACTTACACATAGTTGAACTCGGGGAGGATGTATGGCGCGACGCTCGTATCACTGTTATAGTCCATAAAGACAACAAGTCGCGTACCCGCGTCGATCATCTCTCCAAGCGTGGGCCAACCTGTCTTGCCGGACGTGCTCGAGGGAGGAACATAGGTATACTGAATGATATTGGCGTTAGTAAAAGCAGGGACCCAGTATTCTGAGATTGAGATGGCATCGCCATTGGTGATAAGAAGCGTGAGCACTATCACGAGATGAGGGAAAAGTCAAGTCAGTTGGAGAAGGATTCTTCAGTGGTAATGTAAGCAGACCTTCATTAGGATTAGCATCTAACCAGCTCTTGACAGTTGTGAGGTAGCTTTGAAGGGAACCCCCTAGATGCAGATTTGAGGGAACAAGGTGAGGGATGAGAAGTTTGTGACTGGGGGACAAGTGAGTAACACGCATCGTACCATCATACAGCAGCTGGTTTCAATAACAGGAGATGACATCGGTAAGCAAACCCTGGTCTTTTGACGCTCGCTTAAGAGTAAGGCACGAGAAAACCAACTTACGCAGCCTGTTACCATGACATGCCATGATTAAAAAACGTGGGGATAGAAACGTTTGTGAGTCATACTGCTGATCCATTAGAATTTCGGAGAGCGACGCGAAATTCATTGCGGCCATATCTCGTGCGTGACCTCATCAAAAATGAATGGAAAACACTCACTTGTATGGCATAGCTCCAGCGTGGAACCAGACCTATTTATGTGCATTCGTTCAAAGAAGTGCGCGGAGAGAAGCAAGGTGGAGACATGAGTGATCGGAGGAAAAAGCGAAGAGTGAAATGGTAGTATCCACGCACAGATGAGCTTGGGACTGCAGCATGCGAACACCCAGGTTCAATTGGGCTGAGGAATTATTTAGAAGCGTCGTCAACGTGTGTGGCGATCTCGAGGCGTAATTGCTCACCAGTGATGGACGTATCCTGATTGGAGGACACTGTAAGGCGAGGGATAGAGTAAACATCAATTTCAGATGCGAGGCAACGATACAGGAGAACAGGAGACAAGAAACCGACAGTCAAGCACGTCGGTATCAATAGCATAGGAGTCATGCGAGCCGATGTAGGTGACATTGGCGTAATTGCGGGAGCACAGCTAGTTTGGAGCGTGGTAGGGTCAGTGCTTATTTCGGCAAAAGTCAGAAAAAAGACGCTATTACCTCAGCGTGGCCATTGCAAACAGTGGCCCGAGGCGTAGCTAGCGCATTCGCCAAGGGGCTGAGAGCAGCGAGACCAAGAACAGTAACAACAAAGAGCATGTCGAGAAGGGGAAAGAGAGCAGCTAGGGTTCCAGGTGGACTTTGAGGGTTTATAAGGAATTCATGAGAGCCATGTGGGATCAATATCGAACCGGCGAATACATCGATTCTTCGACAGGAGACCAGGGTAGCAGAGGAACCGGCTTGCTTTGCGGACGCTTTAGTACGGCTAATATATTAGCCATAGCATAGCATTTCAAGTAACCGTAGGCCAGTTTAGTAATTCGAGGGTACTCTAATGCATGGCAAGTCCATCAGAATTGTCCTAACCCGGCGGACGATCTATTAGTGTGTGACGGCTGAAGAACCGCATATCAGCATGTAGTCGAGGAGCCAGGGAGGAGCGTGCAGAGGAATGCTAGCTCGATTATCGGGATACATATAGTTCACCACAATGTGGCAAGGGAACGTTGAGTGTTTTGGCGGGCTTGGGCATGAACATGTTCTTCGCCAGTTCTTGCTCAGCCTGAGCCAAAAATAAGTCCTATAATGAATATGGCATCGTCTCACTGCTCAAGGGGAGGGCCCCGTTGGGTTTAGCTAGGTTCGAAAAAAAAGAGAAATATCATATTATCCGTCAGCGGCTGCTGGTTGGATTCTATTTGACAAGGAAGCACCAATCTTGCATTGGTGCCTTTCTGCTGCGGTGTGATATTCAAGCGGGGATCACATGGTTCGAGAAATCCCTTGCCTTTACGCCTATGTCATCCTGGTATTTCGATTAGTAGAGACGAGTATTGATGCTCGGTCAGCCTAGTTCACCCGTACGACTGTGGTGAGCTCTGGCGCATGGGGGTATGAGACGTTGTATCACGTCAGTGCTGGGGTTCTTGGCCTCGAGCCATAGAATTCCGCGGAGGAGGCACCTGTCACTGTGTATATCAATAGGCGGACCTACCGACAAATACCCCTCTCTCCCGTTTATGCAGGTGGAACTGTCGCTCTCGAGAACCTCACAGAATTACAATTTGGAATCCGAATCCGAATTCAGATGCTTTCTCTGGTGATAGAGTTTGCCTGATGGTCGCTCTCAAAGGCAAATCACTGTTCTGCACTCCCATTGAAGTTTACCCGCGAGCGGGCTCAGCTATAAAGTGGAGGGCGCGCGATATTTCTTCGGCGACGAATGCAACATGTAACGGTTGCAGAAGCGTCTGGAAATCTAACCAGCTTCTGACACAAAAGACTACGCTTCTACCATAGTTCTTCGAGGGATAGTTGCGTGCTAGAAGGGCCAAGAGTAACCACAAAGCTCAATGCCAGTGCTCCAAGTTAACGATATCATATTTAGCGAGAGATGACGGCACATCGATGGTGACTTGTGTCCATGTGAAAGAATACTGTCTGGGCCGTGGGTTTGGAGGGAGGAAGCTGGCGGGTGGCGGGGTCACATGCATGTGTAGGATTGTTTTGATGGGATTGAATAAAGTGGGACAAAATTTGACGACTAACGGATACCATGACCAGCATGCTCACGCTGAAGTGGTACTGATACCAGAATAAAAAAAAAAGCCGATTACCACCGCTTCCTAAGCTTGTAAACCACTCGCCCTGATCATGACAGCCCATTGAGGTGGTTCCCTGCCGCTATTGCCGCACCCTTGTCAACGAAGTCAAGGAGCACAAATGTTGGCGCCTTTCCACCATTGAGACTCGTGCATCCATACGCATTAGCAAGGATCCTATTGAAACATGGTTGCAAGAAGAGTAAGATATGTCAGCCGAGTGGAGGAAAAGTAGCGGGTTTGTTCAAGGGGGAGCGACACGTACGATGCCTGACCATTGGTGGTAGCTGCTGCGGAACGATACGGAATATCGACACCAAGGACTGACTTGTCAAGGAAGTGGTTGATCATAACTAAACAGTTGATTATTTATTTCCCAAAGTTTAAGAGGATTGTTAGAATGTCGGGGTGGAAAATGGCAAAATACGCACGCATGCTGGAGCTTGTCCCGCGGTCGACGCTGCAAGGGAAAGTGCTATCCGTCACATCGTAAGGGGTTTCCCAGCTATAATATCCATGTGATTGTAGAAACCGAGACAATACCAATTTTGAGGAAATCGGAGAAGAACGTTGGTCATCAGTCACAGTGTTAGTACACAGGGGCACGCTTGGTCGTCCAGTCGCGGATCAACGTACATATAGTTGAATTCAGGGAGAATATACGGCGCAGCACTTGTATCGGTGTTATAGTCCATGAACACAACGAGTCGCGTGCCAGCATCGATCATTTGGCCAAGGGTGGGCCAGCCCGTCTTTCCAGATGTGCTTGAGGGAGGTACATAGGTGTATTTGATGACGCCGGCGTTGGTAAAAGCGGGAACCCAGTATTGGGAGATAGAGATGGCATCGCCGTTGGTGATTAGAAGGGTGAGGACTGCGCGGAATCAAGGGGGAGGGATTTGGATGAGTGAAGGATGCGGCATTAGGTAGCGCAATGAGAAGCTGACCTTCATTGGGATTGGCGTCTAACCAGCTCTTGACGGTTGTCAGATAGCTTTGGAGGGAGCCACCTGTATTTCAGATATCAAGAGTATATCGATTAGTGTTAGGATTTGCGAATAAGTAATATTTGCCGTACCATCATACAACAGCTGATGAATGAATAACAGTCGGTATCATTGGTTAGTACCCAGTAATCGCTGAACTTCCGCTCGAGGGAGGAGTAGGGAAAGAAGCAAGCTTACGCAGCCTATTGCCAATGCGTGGCATGTTCAATAAGAGAGAGAGCGGGGATAGAAACGTGTGTGAGTCATGTTGTCGATCATTCCGAGCTTCGGACGGCGAAGCGAGATGATTGGGGCTTCGTCTCGTGCGTGATCTCGCCAAGACAAAGAAGAATTCACTCACTAGTGTGGCAGAGCTCCAGCGTGGAGCCTGACCTATATACGTGATTTAGTGATAGCAAGCGAGGACATCTATGATCGGAGGTGATTGCGAAGAGTCGTGTACGCACATATGGGCCTGAGACTGCAGGATGCGAACACCGAGGTTCAATTGGTCTAAGGGAGGAACCATATGCTTAGCCAACGAGGGTGATCTCTATTGAGCAGGTTAGCTCACTAGTGATGGAGACTCCCTGATCGGCTGACACTGCGAGGCGTAGACAAGAGAGGATATCAGCTCTAGATGCGAGAAAATGGACGGGTTGAGAGAACGAAACGGACGGTCGAGCGAGCTGGAATCAACGGCGTAGGAGTCATGAGCGCCGATGTAAGTGACGTTGTCGTAAGTACGAGAGCACAGCTAGATCAGAGGGTGATGGGATTAGTGCTAGGACGAGCGTGAAGACGAATGGAGAGGTTCATACTGCAGAATTTCCATTGCACAAAGTGGCTCGGGGCGTGGCTAGCGCACTAGCCAGGGGGCTGAGAGCAGCGAGACCGAGGAGAGAAGCTCCAAAAATCATGTCAATGAGGGAGCAGAAAGTAGCTAAAGACTTGGAGCTTGGCTCAGCAGGGTTATATAGGAGTTCGAGAGGACCACATGGGATCAATATGCAGTGGGCGGACATATGGCATATGGATTCTTGAATAGGAGAAGCAATAAGCTTTCGACGATCAATCGAGACTTCGGCATGGTTACTAGGCTAGGAGTGGTGTTATATTGCGAAAAGCGGGTATTTGTTGGATCGGCAATGCTCAACGAGAATCGCACGGCGCGCCCTTGCTGTCCCCGCAGAGGTGAGCATGTCACAACAGTTCATCACAACACGAAACCGTGATGTGTATGCTATCTTCATGGCTTCTCATTGACAATCTACGCTAAATCTTGTGAATTCGCCCCACCTAGCTCAATCCTCCTGGTATCCCTTCCGGAGTTGCTTTCCTGCGGTTGTTGACTGGCTCTGGTTGAGCCACAGTTAGCGAATGGAGCGAGAGTCGGGTATCTTTCGAACCGCCCTACCAATCGCGTTTCACAACAAAGAATCGTGATCTCGAATAAAAGAATTGATAATGTGGGTGACTGGCAGACCATTGCTAGACATCCGTTGCAGGCCTGCAGTCCCGTGTACCATAATCGAAAAAAATAAATGATAATTCAACCATGCTCTCTCTACTCAGCGGCCTCTAGATATCTTCCGGGGCTACACGATACAATCATGAAAGACCGTTAAGGAAGTTCCCAGTTGCGATCGCCTGCCCTTGGTCAACAAAGTCAAGGAGCACGAATGTCGGCGCAAGGCCACCATTGAGGCTCGTGCAGCCATTTGCATCAGCGAGGATCCTATCGAGATGCAACATGAGATAAACACGGCTAAGACGAAGGATATGGATATATACGCACGACGTTTGGCTGTTGGTCGTGCCTGCTTGGGAGCGAGCAGGGATGTCGATCCCAGTTCCAAGGACATCGGTGTCGAGGAAGTGGTTAATCAACACTATATTCAGTCCATTAGTCGACATTTCAATACATTAGAGATCATCTAGAACGGGGAGCACGTACGCATGCTAGAGCTCGTTCCACGGTCGACCTTGCACGGGAAGGTGTTATCTGTGACATCGAAAGGCGTCTCCCAGCTGTACACGAAAACCCCGAAACGAAACAGAGTCAACCCAAACATCAAAACCTTGACCCTCGATGCGCAAAAGACCCCCACTCACACAAAGTTGAACTCGGGAAGGATGTATGGCGCCGCGGTCGTGTTGCTGTTAGCGTCCATGAACACCACGAGCCGAGTGCCGGCATCAATCATATCTCCAAGTGTCGGCCAGCCCGTCTTGCCAGATGCGCTTGCGGGGGGCACAAATGTATACTTGATGATATCAGCATTTGTGAAGGCAGGCACCCAGAAATCGGGGATCGAGATGGCGTCTCCATTGGTGATGAGTAGAGTAACGACTGTGGACGGATGAAAGGCAAGGGGTTCAGATGGATATAGATAAGATAGTGTAGGAGTGGGAGTAGATGGGCGAACCTTCGTTGGGATTGGTGTCGAGCCAGCTCTTAACAGTGGAAAGGTAGCTTTCAAGGGAGCCGCCTGGATATGATGTAACGACGAAAGAAGAGCCAGGTCAGTGAGGGAAGATTTGCAGTCGCATATCATCGTTGGCGCACCATCATAGAGCAACTGGTTATTCCATAGTGGAAGATGGCAATGGTAAGTTTTCTCAATTCGCTTGGCTTTCGTTTGATGGTAGGAGACACCGAGGAAAACTTACGCAGCCTATTAATGGATAAGGAAATGGGAAATGTATATTGGTCAGCGATTATGCTACTTCTTTCTTCGGAGAGTGAGAGTCGTTGAAGCCGTCTCTCTCTTACGCGACTGAGGAAAGATACTCACTGGTATGGCAAAGCTCTAGTGTGGAGCCGGACCTATTTCGGTGACGGAGTGAAGTAGAGAGACGATGAATGGTCGAAAATCAGTGTGACGCGTCGGAGAGGCACGCACAAATGGGCCTGGGACTGCAGCATGCGAACGCCCATGTCCAGCTGGGCTGAAGGAAATAGAATGGGTAAATATGCATAAAAGTGCTAATAAATACTGAGAGTGCAGTACTTACCTGTGATATCTATCTCCTGGTTCGAGGCCACTGAGGTTGGGAAGGCAAGGGGAGGAGGTCAGGACAAGATGCAAGGTAGTGACTCAGGAGTAGTGAACTAACAGTCAAGCGAGTTGGTGTCGACCGAATAAGAGTCGTGGGCTCCGATGTAAGTAACATTGGCATAATTGCGAGAGCAGAGCTGGGTTCAGGGCGTTGCAAGGATGAGTGACGAGGCGACAGAGAAACAAGGGAGAGATCAGTTAGTACCGCAGCATTGCCATTGCAGACAGTCGCCCGAGGTTTGCTGATGACCAGTGCATTTACGAGGCCCACCAGGGGGCTGAGGGCAGAGAGAGCAAGAAGAGAGGCGCCGGCGCCGAAAAGCATATTGGGAGAGAAGAGAAAAGGAAGAAAAGGAGCAGAACAGAGTAACCAGGACTGAGTGCTGATGGAGTGGGGGG
>WIDE01000157.1:1811-55604 GCA_015039315.1 Clavulina sp. PMI_390
AAATGTGTTCTGACATTCTCACAAAGCCACTGGAGACAACAAGTCATTGACATGGTGTGGCTATGCTTGGACTTGTGTCTGCAGAGTCTCTGTGAAGTGGGAGTGTTGTAGAACTTGTTTGCTTGTTCAGTATTTTGTAGATACATGTTTGTGCAGAGGGTTTTTTTCCTTAATTCTTCTTCCATCTGAGTTAAGGCTAAGTCCCCTCCAAGTGCTATCTAGTAGTGGCCTCAGCTGAGTCACTTCATCCCAATACCAGCTCACTGCTACAGTTATGTGTCCAAGTTGAGGAAAAGGTATGCAGGTGTATACCTTAGCTCTTCATCTAGTTGTGGCTAAGTCCCCTAGTGTGATCTCTACCCCAACACCAGCTACAATATGGTGAAAAAAAAAAAAAAAAAAAGAAATAAGTGGTTGAAAGCAAGTGTGAGTTTGCAGTGGTGCCACTGACAAAGAATGACCTGAAAAAAGCTAACTTCTGCTCCAAATTGCCTAAAACTCAGGCAATAGAGCACTAAGGCCACTAGATTCCAGTGCAGTGGACTTAGCCAGAACCCCAACAAAACAAGACTTCGATCCAAAAGAAAGCTAACCTGGAGACTTGGCCTTAACTAGAAAAAGGTTCAGGAAAGGGCACCCATGTACAAAGTACCAAACAAGTGAACAAGTTCTACAACATTGTTTGTGGAGGGTCCTTCTCCTTAACTCTTCTTCCCAGTTAAAACTAAATCCCCTCCAGGTTCAATCCAGTAGTGACCTTAGCTGAATCTCCCTGTCCATTCAGACTCTCTCCAAAAACAGTCTACTCTACATCCATACATCCACCTATCCATCCATATGGACATCCACATGAACATGGAAGCAGGACATGCATCCCATCTATCCATCCATCCTTAATCTCCCCCCTTAGGGTAATATCAGTAATATCAGCTGCGGGTGCACATATAGGAGAAGAAATGCCATATGCTTGATTCATATGTATAAGAAACTGCCTACAAGGTACAAAAACCCAGAATTATATAGTGTAACAAAGCCAGGAAGGCGGTGTGAACATAACAAGAGCGCATAGCAAAAAGAATAGCAGTTACTGTCCGCAATAACATTCTACATGTTGGTTGAGATGGAACGAGATACCTGATTGTTGAAATGTCAGTGGCAGAACCAAAAGGTACAGATCCCAAGGTGTAAACTCACATTGTCAAGAATGGTCGTGATATCAGGGATTGCGTGGATGAAAGGACGAGACCAGAAGTTGTAGATGGGATTTCGGAGCAACTCAATGAAGACAAGGATGGTCCCCCACGGATAAGGGCGATGGATAGCGACGCGCTTAAGCAACACGGTGGTAAGGACTTCACGGAACATTTCATCATCAACCTCGGAGAAAAGATGAAGGACCAAAGACCCAAACCACTGGGTGTGAGCGTTAGGATACCGCAGATGAGTGACAGCCGCGGTCAAAACCTCATGTTGCCCTGATGCCACGCAGTCAGTACACTGGCAGACTCTGGGATAAGAAACAGCCATACCTTCTGCACTCAGCTCTTGCACAAGCCGCGTTATTAGATGAACCCCGGGAGCAGACGCGCTGAATCTAGAATTCCCTGCCGTGGCGGAATGCGCTACTGACGTTGCACCAATGAAGAATATTGTGGCACTAATGATCGCCGTATTCATTGTCTCTGAGCCTGGGAACGGCAGCGCAAACTCTTTTTTGATCACGTCAACAGATAATGAGGTATCTTGCCCGGTGATCACAGCCTCTAGTTGGGAGCGGAATCCTGGATGCAATGCCCCAGATGAGTCGAGCGACAGGGTTGGCGCTGATCCCATGTCCGACCGAATGTCCACGCTGTGAGGATCTGGGAGAGTAATGGTCGAAGGGAAGGCGCTAAGAACGATGTTGCGGAGCTGGACACAGGACGGAGGGATGGCATCACATATCGTCAGATAGAAATCTGACAGAAATTCCGGGAAGTCGTGGAGGAGTACAAGGAGCAAGCGTTGGGCGCCTCGGAAGAGCGCACGAAGCGGAGTTTTGAGTGAACCTAAACGGATAAAGGGGGCGAGGAATTTGAACATCGAAATGAGCAGACGATGGAAGGATGGCCAGCCCTGAGTAGTGGGAAAACAGTTAGTCACATTAGACGCAGTATAGGTACAATAATCACGGACCGCTTTGTCATTTTGATGCAAAAGCTTTGGCATGAAGAGGCGATGCGATACTAATGCGGTCCACGAGAAAGCAAATCCCGGGAAGTAAGCTGGTTGTAGAGTGTGGAACGTGTCGCTGAAAGACAGACTCGTCAGCGAGGAATGGGAGAAGATGAATTCGCAGCTTACCATAAAGTCTGCAATAATTGAGGATATGACCCATGTAGAGTCGCCTCCGCGGCATCCAAGTCGCTGAAGATGCTCGAGAAAAGGCGGAAGAAAGGCTTTTGAACAAAGCTCACATCATCTTCTTCATGGAAATGTGCGAGGACAACCACGACGATCGAGAGGATCTTTGTAAGGTAATGTACCTTGGTAGACACTGCGTCACCGTTATATTTTATCATGAGAACGATCATTCGCGCCAGAGCATCCACAGGCTGCAAAGCTGCACTTTCATCCACGTTCTTCAGCAACTCTCCGTATAATGTGACGCTCGCTTCGACACAAACGCGATAAAAGAATGAAGATATCTCTTCTCCTTTTAAGATTCCCCGGTTCTGGAGTCCTGTTACCCAGTTCACGAAAGATTTCTCCAGAGCCGGCGAGCGCTGATAAAGGCGAACCCAGTCGGCATAATGCTGGGCTAGCTGGTCATACATCGAGGTTTCAACGGAATCGTCGGCCTGGCGAGCTTGCAGGTCCTCGAGGAGTCGCATTGCGCTACAAGATAAAGAGTTGTCATAAGGCACACCGGATCGGACCAATGAAACCGACGTACATGGGAGTCGACTTGCGTTCATGGACTGTGCGTGTGAGAGCTTCGAGGGACAATCGAAAGCGATCGCGACTCGCGTACGCTGCACTACCAAGAATCCCATCACGTACGAGATCCGCCGTGAAGTTGATAGTGCTTGGCTTCATGTCTCGAAGAATCAGTTTGGCGAGCTGAGCATCTTGCTCAGCGAAAGGGACTAAGCCAGAGCGGAGCAAAAGGGCCGTCACAGGCACGTTGAATTTCCGCTATTGATACAGAAGAATATCATGTTAAGAACCGACGATTTTTCAAGCCATAACGAACAATGGCTGACCTCATCTTCGGCATAAAGGAGCCAATCAACTGCCTCGCGACTGACTTGCGGTGAAGCGTTGCAAAGCCCTTGCAACAGAAGCACCCAAACCTCCCGTCCAAGCTGGGTGGATGCCTTATAGAGGAGTTGGACGACTTTTTGCGAGAATGCAAGAGCAGTTTCTTCTTGGTCTGAGGCTTGGCTAACCGTTAGAAGGACTTGGCGAATCAGATACGTGATTTCTTGAGATGGTTCGGATTCCATGGTTTGCCGACCACCTTGCTCGACAACACGCTCAATATCGACGACAATAGACTGAAACCAGATATGAGATACACGATAAGATCCAGCTGATCGTGGTAAGAAACCTACAGCAAAACGTTCAACAGCTTGTTGCAGGCCAAAAGCAACAGGTTCGCTGGAGGGTATGGTGTGATTTCCATTGAGTTGGGGACCATAGGATGTCAGAGATCGATCCTGTCGCTGCATCCCAAGTGGTCGGGGTAGGCCGAGGGATCGCGTTGAGGGATCTAGTGGAAAATAGGTTCAATGAGCTTGACCGAGTTTTTGAGCCATCGGGCGACAAACCAAAGTCACTGTACACCCTGAAATCGTCCAGCGCGCCTCTTGCTTGAGATCGAAGGGATTCCGGCAAGCTGGTGAGGAAGTCCGAGGTTGCAACATTGCTGTCTGTATATGGCTGTCCGCCTCGTTGCTAAGTATGACGGCAGTATTGTTGGTAAACTGACACAATCCTCTCGCCGCATGCTACACTACTCACCTCTCGGTGCAGGCGTCGGTCAGCATATGACAAAGAGAAGGCCTCATCAACTTCCGCGACAGCCCGTTCCATTGCAGCTTTCTCAATCGCGGAACAGGCAATATCGAGGTTGTCATTGACAATGAGAACGAGAATTTGTTCCGATACAACCTGCTATTGAAAAGCGCGATTGTATCAGCACAAGCAGCCACGATGGATACGAAGAATCATACCTCGCTATAACCTTGACCATTAAGCGCACCCCGAACTCGAGAGGCCATGTTGGTTCGCAGGGGTTCCTTGCAGGTGACGAGCGCCAGGTTTCCGGCAAGATATTGGACCATGAGATGAGCAGCCTTGCGCATTTTGTCCTCGTTTGCTTCTGTGGCAAAGTCTTTCGCCACGATCTCTCGAGACGAGATGCTGGCGATCGTTACTGAGCGCTCGACGACGGGGACAATGATCTGTCCAACATATTCAGATGATGTACAACAAAAATTCATGAATCAACTCACATCTCTCACTGCTTGCTCGATACCCAGCTGAATTGCCCGCCTGAACCCGGGATTGACGGTGAGCGATGCAAGTTGGGAACTGACAATAACGTGATTAGATATATCGGTGATGATTGCCTCGAAGTGGCTGGCTAAGGGTTGGTGCTCTCCCAAGTTTGTTGCTCCGAGGCCGATCATCTGAGGTTGTTGGCTGTCCGAGATCCCTCCATTATTGTCATATGGCCCCATTGGAAGAGAGTCCATTCCCGGTGCAAAATCCGGAAGGGAAGGGCCTTGATCAATCATCGCAGTGCGATCGCGGAGTATAGTCGATGGTTCAAGCTTGAACAAATCAACACCAAGGGCCTTGCAGAGAACCTCGATCTCAAACTTGAGATTTAGCCGTAGCTCTGCGAATTCATAAAGCTCGCTCAATAATGCTAGGACCCCCATGAGCCAAGGATTCGGGGGAACAAAGACGATAGATTTTGCCGTTTGCTCCAGCACTTTACACACGAAGGGAATCGCCTTGTTCAGACGATTCCCGTCATAGCCTTCCATGAGGAGATCCTTGAAAGCGAGGTTGCGGTGCTTGATGGCTTGATTGCGAGCGAGGGTGAGAGCTCCCAGCCATGAGCCCAGGTTCTTGAGAGCGGTTTTTTCTGCAGCCGATTGAGCTTGGCCAGCCTTCTGCTCGGTATTGAGCAGAACTGAGGACTTGAAGTAGGTTTCGTTGAGAATGTGGATTTGGAGGCGGCGACTGTCGAGCCCATTCAGGAAGCGGAGGTAGATGTCGTGATTATTGAGTTCGGTACTGACTCGTTGATCAACGAGGTAATTTGCAAACCAGCGGGAGTACTCGTCAGTAAACTGCTCTTTCATCTCGTCCAACTTCGTCTGGAAGTTCGTGGGAGCAAGATTGTTGATGATGAACAAGATCCGCTCGGACTTCTCTACCTCAGGCTCCGTGATGGGATCGGTAGACAGGTCATCGGGTTGGATTGAAGTGAAGGCAAGGGGGGCAGGGTCGAGGTCTGGAAGCTGGATGCCAGCTTCTACTAATGCATCCCCTTGCCCAACAGGTGCATTTTCAGCACGGACAAGAGCTCGGCGGACGAGCTCAGCCACATCAGGGCGAGCTGCGTGGAGGTGAGGAATACGCAACAAGGTGCTGCAAAGTGGCGGCCACTCAACAAGCCGAGCCTCAAATCGCATTAGGGCCTCGATACCGAATGAGAAGAGCTTCGAATCTGGAGGGTTGCGGATTGCCTCCAGAACGTATCGAATCGCGATTCCGAGAGGGACGTTGTCAAGTAAACCCATGTTGATGATCGAGCCGAACATATAGCCAGTCAGAGCAAGTTCGGGTGGGGGGTATTGGTTGAAGAACCTGTACTCATCGAACAAAGAGTGCAGCATGCATGCAAAGATCTCTTTATCATGAGGGGAATTGCTAGTTTTGGACTGCCGAAGCTTGTCTAAAGCTTGATCGACAGTAAAGTCACCTGAGTAGATCGAGCTATAGATTGACTCCACTTCACTCTCGATGTTCTGCGGGAAACTGGCCACGGTCAACCCGGATTCTGAGTCAGATCCAGGAGTGAGGTTGAGCAATTTGGGGTGAAGGGAATAGCAAAGATTCCGAACGTCAACGAAGTATTTGGCATCAGCTGGATTCATCGTTCTAGTTATTGAATGTCAGCACATCTTATGCTTATAAATATTGAAGTTCAATACTCACAGCCCACGTAATAATTTAATGAAAATTGTGATCGTGGACGGGTTGATGGTCATTGTGCGATGCTCTGGGGTGTTGGAGTCCAGCCGTGATAACTCGCTGGTAACCTTGCTCTCGAGGAACTCGATGACAGCGTGAATGAAAACATCACCATGGGCAGCTGCATGATCAGAGAGCCACTTGTCGAGGTTGAGATATTCTCTCCGCGAAGCCAAAGCAGCGACATCAAGAGCAAAACCGAAAGGCCGGACCTCCAACAATTCATCAAGAATCTATTTGAAATGGTTGAGAATGGCTGGAGAGACGATTGAAAGGGCATACGTGCCTTGAGATCTTGAGCAATGTCGAGAATCCGGGTGATGTTGAGCGGACTTTCGGCATAGTAGTCCCCAAATGCCGAAGTAAGGTAGTCCTTGTTGATCTGCCAGATTCGCATGAAGACTAATTGATGGTTGGGGTGACCGGCGAGGAACATCCCTAGCAACTTTTTAGAATACTCCTCATGAGTCACGCCCCAGGGTTTCTGTGAGGGCGACAGAGGATGAATAAGATGTAGGAGGCAAGATGGCGAATACTCGTACCGGAACTTGCAGTAGGCCCATGTGCACAAGCTCTGCACTGATTTTGACGGCCTTGTCCAGCATGTCCCTGACTCTTTGCTTGACCTCAGTATTGTCAAAGTCCCCGATGCGACAAAGCGTCTCGATCAAGTCGAGGGAGTTCCACGTGTGACTCTGGACGTTAGCTGCCAGTGATTTAATCGTCGGGCTGGCATTGCCCACGTCCTCGACGGTCACAATACGCCTTCCTGGAAGAGAAACTAGGTTGAAGGTGTCGTTCGGCAGGGATAGGAGAGAATCGAGAAGCTGAAGCTGATACATCGTGTTGGACCAGTCTCGCCAGAATGCATGAACCGATGGGGTATCGACCTGACTGGGTGTGTTCAATAATATTGCGATAAGGAGCTTCAAGGTGGCCGTGTCAACACCGGAACGATCCGGTCGGTCAAACGCCTGAAGTAATGCATTGCACCAATCCACGTCTCCTGGCTGTTCATTTCGTTAGTTATCCAGGTAGAGAGGGGGTCCTTTTCGGGCAAAAAATTGGTAGGGATCTCACCAGGCTACATATCGCTTTTACCAACGCCCCCACATCACAGAGTGGAGAGCCCTCAGCCGCGTAACGGGCAAGGGTTTGAAGGATCTCGCTGACTTGGGTCTCGCGTGGGGGGGAGGCTTCTGAGACGCCGAATCGTTTTAAAAGGGCGAGCACGGTTTCTGGATCGGCCGTGATTTCGGAACCCAATTGGCAAAGAGTGTGAATAAGTGAGGTATTAGGGGAGAGACTAGAGGATCAAAAATAGTAAAGTTGTTATCGGTAAATGGCATGCACTGTCTAGACAGCAACAGAATCACTGACCTAAGAGTAGGGAATATCTTTTGGAGAATTGGACCTATCGCCTCCATTCCAATCTTAGATTGTGCGCTGGAGATTAGCCCGAGACGTTGTTGTGCGTCTAGGATAGGCGAGTCGGGTGGGGGATCGGAGAGGAGGTGGCTGAGAAGCTTTGCAATTTGTGAGGGGGATAGATCATCTTGATCAAAGGATGGGGTTTTTCGAATGGATGCAACGGCGTCGTCGAAATTGGTTTTGACAAGCTGGGCTGCTTGGTTTGCCAGATCTCGCCGGGTCGTAGATGTGGAGATGATAGAAGACGCCAAAACGAGCTTTTCGAGGGCGCGAAGGCCAATACGCTCACAGAATCGATGAAGATCAAAGTGACGGAAGATTTCCCCTTCACCTTTATCAATAGCTTCTCGGAACCGATCTGCGAGGAAAGGATCGCGTGCTAGGCGTTGGGTCTCTTGGACAAGAAGGCGGAATGTGAGAGCAGTGGACGTGTCGTAGGAGGACGCGGCAGGGGTAGCTGAAGTAAGACGCGGTTGGGATGCGGCAATAAGACGGCGTAGAAAGTGGACGTAGGTTTCGAGCCCATGCTGTTCGCTCAGTGAGCGGATTTCGGCTTGATTTCTGGACGCGCGTCAATGCAACAGAAGAGCGCCTGAGTAGCTGGGGTAAAGAAGGCGAAGCATCAGCTGAGATTCCGCACCTTTCATAGCGGTCCTCCGTGAGCGTGGACAGCAAGAACACAATTTGAGCTTTGACAATGGTGAGCAAAGAGCTGTTGTCGCGCGCGTTGGTGAAATTGGACATGACGATGGAGAGACTCTATTGGCAGCCGGAGCACGCCACAAGGAACCCCCGCGACAGCAGCGGGTATTTCCGCTGGGTCGGGGTTGAGTTTTCTACTTTAAAAATTAGCTTGGCGTGCTCTTTGCTAGACACCAACTTCCCCAAGCGTGCACACACAGAAGGGACACCGAAGGAGCCGATTAGGTAATACCTGGACCAAACAACAGACGCAACTTCGTAGCGCGCCTGTCATGGGAGCGAGCGCAACAGTCAAGAAACCAAAAAAGCTCGTAGGCGGGTAGTTACTGCCGTCGTTTGCGAATCGATCATTTTTCTTTTTTTGTCATTGCTGTTGTCGATCCTGTCATTGTTCCAAAACAAAGGCCCAATCGCGCGCCTGAACGCGCAGGGGTGTATGTGTGTGTGCGGATCTCTCCGAGATCGCAAGAAGGCACCAACTGGGAACGTGCTGGCGGCTGCTTGTGCATAAACAGGAACTCTTTCTTCCTCGCGTCCCTGTAAAGCGCACCTCTTCGGCCTGTTCTTCGACAACGTATTTATACAACATACGGTCGTAGGGTTAAATACAAAATAGCAGGAGGCATTTCAGTTGCCCTTTGGAAGCGAGCAACTAGCGTGACCGTGTGAATTATCAAAAACAATACCAGAAGGGGGGCTGACTTCCTTTTGCGGGCCGGCTCTAGAAGCGATAGACCAGCGCAAGAATTGAGAACGCCAAAATTAAGAGGCGGAGGGAGGAGGAGCGACAGATAGGAGAAACGATGACCAAACATGGTTGATGGAGAATCGTGGTAAGGGTCCCGACGCCTCGATGTGACGGTTTTCAATTCATGCAAGATGAGAGATTAGATGACAAGCTAGGGATCACAGATCGCATCCAGTCGTCCAATGCGGTGGCCCCAGGCGCGCATCGCGCGTGCGCGCCTGAAGCATATATATGGCTGATTCAATTGATCGCGTGGCGTGGTGTGTGCATCGTCGCCCGGGCTTGGAGTAACGATGCGATTGTGTGTGAATGACCCGACGTCGATGAATTCGGAAAAATATGGAGAAATCTCCCGGATCGGTGCAGGGTCCAAGACGACTCGTTCTTCTGCAAGCAACAAATTTGGACGCCGGAGAATCCGCCCACGAGGTTGCGCTTGGCGATTTGTTGACGTCGACGAGAGAGATCCCAAAGGGAATACACACAAGGGTAATGGGGTGGGTGGGTCACATACATTCGAAGCTTCTTGGAAAGGGCATGCCTTCGGCGCGAGGCACTCGACACAAAATCCCAGCTCCCGGTCAGCTCTTTTCCTCGACTCGCCACCAGCATCCCCCCTCCCCCTTCCCTTCATCCCCATCCCCCTTCACTCCGTTTTACAATATCACACAATAATGGCCCTCACTGGTCGTAACTCTGCCGGGAAAAAAGTATCCCTCCTCAACGATTCGGGCGTCAAGTCTAGGGCTTGTGAGCGCTGTCGCGAACGGCACGAGGTATGCATTCAACCTCCCTTAGTTTTGGTCCTTTTTTGTCTTCCCCCCAACCCGCGCCGAGCACTCATGCCACTCTCGATCACAGCGATGCTCACCGGGAAGGAGTCATCTAATGTGTCTCGGGTGCGAGATCGCCGCTCTTCCCTGTCGGGGTTATCGCCCGCCGACTTGCGAAGAGTGCTACAGGAACAAGAAGGTCCGTCACGTTGTCTGCCTTCCCTTCCCCTCCTCTTAAAGCTAACCCTTTCGATTGGACCGTATTCTCTCCTTCCGCACGCGCGCCCTCCCTTCGCCCTTCTCCTTGTTTCTTTCCGCTTCCCTCACCAGAAATGCGTGTATGACGGTGAGGGGAGTTGCAGAGCGTGTTCCGAAAATGGGGCCGTTTGCCTCGCCCGCAATCGCTTTGCAGCACCACAGCAAGAGGCATACTATGAGGTCTGACTGCCGGCGGAGACTGCTATTATTATGGAGCCCTCTCCACGCAGCGGGTTCTTCCTGGAGATCGCTGCTCCGTTGTAACCACACCCCATTCGACCTACCCTCTTGTCTATGTAACTTGTATCCCTTCAGCATGGTCCTCGATCTGCTATTATTGCCATGTCAGCAACGATACCAACACGATCTTCATGATGTTCCTACACGCACCTCATTAGTCAGATTATCATTACATGCCCCCCAAATCGCAATATCTATTCCCATCCTTTTGCAGGATCTCGCCTGCTTGTGCTCTGCACAGGGCCACCTTCAGCCGCCAGAAGATCGCGCGTCCCTATGAGAAAGCAGATGACAGCATTCCCAATTTTTTGACGATTACGTGGATCATGTCTCCACCAGTATCGGTGCCCATCAGGGCAGAAGAAACGGTGCTTCTTCCACTCGCTTCACTCACCGAATTTTGTCACTTCAGCTGGAGATCGACTGTCTGGAGTCTCCGCTTCCGTCCCCGCCACCGAGGCTGCTTGCAGGTTTACACGTGGGCGAGCTCGGAAACTCCCTCATTGTTTGAATACATTCATACCAGTGACCTGCTTTCGGGAAATCCTGGTGGGTACGGAACTTGCACGCGCACAGTTAATTTCCCGGAGATTCCGGCATGGCTAAATCTTGATTATAGGAGTATTCTGATATCGAGGACTCGGATGCTGCGCTTTGCCTGATGCATGATGGGTCATGCATATGCAGCGCATCGTCCTCGCATTTTTGATCTTATGCGAACCTCATACGAATCACGCGGAATCAGCCAGGGTCACCAGTCTAACAGCATTCTATCGACGCGATGGATGTGGCTTGAGCGCTTAACGTCGGTTACCGGGGCTCTCAGTGGGAAAAGCCAAGTACAAGGAACTGCCCGGCAGGTATGGGCAGGGTATCAGAGAGCGGTTGAAAAGAGCAATGTCGGTGATTGAGATAGACAATAACGCTGAGCAAACGCTTGAGGTTTTTTTAGACCTAGTATTGACCGCCAGGATCTTTCAATGATCTTCCTAAGTATGTGTAGGCGAAAGACACATGTCATCATCAGAGCATACACTTTTATTGTTCATCGCAGCATCAGGGGTGCGCACAGCATGATCGACACGTGGAAATCGGGCAGCGGTGATCAGAGCTTACAATAGCCGTTTTGCAAGCACCCAATTGCATCAAGGCACCGTTCCGATCCGGCAACCCCTCAAGCATATACAGCACAGATGATGGTGTATACACAACCGGGGAGACCGACCGGAGTGTCCACGCGTGAAACAGGAGCCAAGGCACCCACTCGCAATTTCCATGAAGAATAGAAATGCTGGAGGTGCAAAACCCAACCAGGAACGCAGCAATTAATAACGCCAAAGTGGAAAAGCAAGTTGCTTGAATTTGCGGAGGTGCAGGCCCAAAGAAAGGTGCACGCCGAATTTTGAAGAAGGTAGAAGCGATGGGGCAGAGCTTAACCGAGAGCGGTCACAGGGGCAAGAAGCCTGGGCCAGTGGGTTGAGCAAAATCCCGGTAAGCACTCGACCGTCCTGATGTTATACGAAGTACGCTTCTCGTTTCGCCTCCACCGCTACAGTAGCAGTGGCAATATGAGGTCTACTTCCCTAGAACTGAGGCCACACGGGGGCCTGACGATCGTGATACACCGGAATCCCCGACGGCGCAGGGAGTTGGATACGACGTGGCAATAAAACAGGAGCACGCACATGTCCATGCAAGTTTGGGGGATCCCAGAGAGATTGAAGCATCAGAAACGTTCGCCGCGGCCTGGTGCACGACATCTATCAACTCCACTTTCTGGGCCCTGATGGGACGCCAACAATCGTCGGGGTGAGTATTGATAGAGTCCTCTCAATCTTCAACATGCTTGGACATGAAGATCAAATATGTCAACAAACGAGGCTGATCACGTAACACCCCACGCTTAGATTCAAGATGCCACACCAGCATTTTGTTGTTTGTTTTGAGTGCGATGCGAGTATATATTATCAAACGACGTTTAAACGCGTGAAAGAATTACAATGGACATGCAAATATACCAAGGTACGAAGGCGAAAAGATGATTGACGGGTTTTTGAGAGCCACTACTTCTTCACCTTGCCAATAACGGCATCAGGAGCATACCGCGGGATGACTTTTGGATCATGCTGAAGTAGAAAAATATATCAAAAAACAGATCCAAAAGTCAATTCAAGGGGGGGATTGTTGACGTACGAGCATCAGGAATTCTTCTGTCGCATCCTTTCCAGCGAAAAGGAGAATCGCCTTGGCGCCACCAGGGTGTTCAGAAAGGAAGTTAGTTACATCGAGAACCTAGGTATCGGGTAGAAGGTCAGCTTTCGAGGGGTAATCATACAAAGTAGAGACCCATACCTGATCTTCGACAATGACCCAAATGTCACCCTCCTTGTTGTGCTGGGCGACTTCCTCGACTGTATACTCTCCTGCCTTCTTTGCCTCAGCCTTGGGCTCGCTTGCCGGTGCCGCGGAGCTGGAGGATGCGGGTTCAGCAGCCTTTGCGCTCACGGGAGCTTCTGACGATGAAGGGGATGGGGACGACGAGGGAGTAGAGCTTTGGCCAGCCCAGGAGAATTCAAGGGAGACCTTGGATCCTGAGGGGTCAACGGTGACCTTGGTCTCGAGGAGGTGGCCAGCGACAGCTGTGAGACGATCGGCAGCCTTGGAGTTCTGGAGAATGTAGGCAGCAGAAGCATCACCAGCGACACGGCCGTAGACGACACATCCACTGAGAAAAGTAACAAGGGGATTTAGATATTGAAGAATTCTCCCGGTTGCAGCCCACTTACAGGAGCGAAGAGCCACCCAGACGGTTGGCACCGTGCACACCACCACCAACTTCACCACAGGCGAAGAGACCGGGAATGGCCTTGCCACCCGCGCCGAGAACACGGGAATGGTCATCGATTTCGAGACCACCCATAGTGTAGTGGAGAACGGGCTGCATCAGGGCGACATGGAAGAAATCGTTGAGTTTGAACTCGCCGCCGGGGTAGTACTGAAGGAGCACAGAAGGAAACGTTAGCACCTGCATACTATTTTGGCGAGGGCTTGTATCATTGGCTCACCTTCTTGCCGAAAGGATCCTTGGCCTTGCCGGAAGAGATGAGGTTGTAATCATCAAATGTCTTCTTGAGGACCTCTGGCGACAGCCCCATATCTTTGGCAAGTGCCTCACCAGACTCGTAGCGCTTCATCAAGCCACGACCAACGTAGTGCTTGCAGTGCCACTCGATCTCGTTGGAGGCCTGACCGTTGAGGATAAGGCGGATAGGGTACTAAACAGGGGGCAAGCACAGTGTTGAGCATGGGGTGAGATCATCAACCTATCACAAGCCTTACCTTGCCGTTGTCCCAGATGCGACCAGTGACGTAGTCACGGTGGCCAAGCTCATCCGCGAAACGCTGGCCCTCATTGTCGAGCAGAAGACCACCGCAGCCACGGAGAGCCTCGGCAGCCAGGAACTTGACCTTGGCGTTCGGGTCCTTGGGGTCGATGAGGCCAGTGGGGTGGACCTGGACTTTCTCCATGTCAATCGAGTTGGCGCCGATGGCAATGGCCATCTTGTGACCATCACCAGTGGAGTGATCGCCGTTGGTGGTAGATAAGTTGAAGTACTCGGGGCGATACTTCTTGAGCAGCGAATCCTCGCCGAAATCAGCAGCGTAACCACCGGTGGCGAGAACGACAGGGCCCTTTACGACAGTCGTCTTGCCGTCCTTCTCGTACTCAACACCAACAACAGCACCAGACTCTTGAACGAGCTTGGTGACGCGGGCCTTGAGAATGATCTTGCAGCGATCGGGCATGGTCTCGGCGAGATCCTCGAGGCGCTCGAGCTGGGCGTAAGTAATGACCATGCCGGGGAACTGGGCATTGCCACGGTGGGTACGGGGCTGAGAGTGACCGCCAAGACGGGCAACCTTGGAAAGATCGAGAGCGAACTTGTCCTGGAGCCAGTTGACGGCATCTCCAGACTTGCCAGTGAGGACCTTGATGAGAGGCTCACGGGCGAGGTCACGAGCCTACAAAGAACGAAAAGAGGAAGGAAGGGAGGGATAGCAGAACATCGAGGTGGTTAGTGCAATTCACACGATCATGAGTGTCGAGGACGAACGAACGTACAGAGCGCTTGGTGTCCTCGAAGAAGATCTTTGCAGAGTCGGGGATACCGAGCTCCTGCTGGGTGGCAGTCCCAGCGCCGTTGATGCCGGACGTGGCCTTGGTCGAGTTGCCGCCCATGAACCTGACGGCGAGGAAAGTGATATCATGTATAAATGTTCGCACTTCGCATTCGATTGCAAACAAGAGGCACTCACCCATTCTTGTCGAGCAGGAGGACGTTCGCTCCTCGCTCCAGCAGGGTGTGGCAGCAGCTCAAGCCTGGTAAACGTCACCCCCAATGAGAACAAAGTAAGCGAACAGTTCTAATAAAGTAGAGAAGGAGCTAGGTTATGAAAAGGACAGACCTGCAAGACCTCCGCCGACGACGATGACGGTGTTAGACATGGTAGATGGATAGGATGGGGGATGGGAGAGACGTGGAGAGGGCGGGTTTGTAGCCGGTTGTTTATATAGGGGGCCCACGGGCTGGCGGATTACCGGATGTGGGTGGATTCAGAACCGGCTTAAGGGTGAGAATCTACTCCCGGTATTTCACTGTCACGCGAAAAATCCCACTTGCAAGTGCAAAAAAAAAGGTGTAGAGGTATAGGATGCGCGAAGCAATCATATTATCTTCCCGTCGGTCACAGCTGACTAGCAGCTCGAAGCATCACTAATCGCTATCCCGCACACTCTGCATCACATGCTATCTCTTTTTTATGTTCAGACAAGCAACAGGACCATGCTGTGCTCTACTTTTTGTTCAGACTGTAACTCTCCAGCCTTTCCGTCGTAATGAAATCTCAAGCCGGCGGAATGTGGGAGCGACTGGAAGATTTTGACGGCTCTAAAAGGCCATTCATATACTAGCAAAATAGATTGAACCTCACGTGCAATATCGAATGTCATAACCCCGCGCGAACAATCCATCGGACCTTGCGCATTTATAGCCAATCGAATGAGAAACATAACCAAACTTGCATATTACTGCGTCAGCAACGTCGTAGTTGTTACTCAAGGCTTGGTCCAAGTCAAGAATTAGCTAGTATCTATACGGGTGTATGGATGGATGCTTTGACTGAACGCCATTCAGCGTTACTGGTCTCTAATCCGCAAGAATATCGGCCCAGACAGACGGGTCGTCGTCCGTCGCATGATGGGCTTTTGCGTGGTGCAAAATTACATGTGACAAAATGCTCAAACGCTTGCAACACGCGCTCCCAATGACGATTCTCAGACAGTCATAGGCCTTGGCTGTCCCCACGGAAGCATTCTCTCGATCATATTAATTGTCGGCTCTGCAGGTCGGCGACCAAACGACGCTGCGGTCTATTAACATTTGTTGAAAATCGATGTGCAAGCTTAAAGTTATCCTTAGTTGCAACGGTGGCATACAGCAGCGTATGAATCTCGAGGGCGGATGATGGGGGCATGTCTCTGTCATGAAACCCCGCCCGTGGATCAAGCCTCAAACGAATTGACAGTCAAAATCGCTGGATGATCGAAGCTCGACGGCGCATGGGATCGTAATCACTCGGCAGAGTTGCGCCGTCAACCGTCAAAAGCAGAGCATATTGAACATGTCGCCAACAGTTGTATGCAGGCCAGCGCCATTATATGGACCTCCCAATTCCACACAACCCACAGCTAGTGGGATTCGAGGGGCGCGAGCCGTACAAATGATAGAGATTAGGAAAAGAGCTTTGTTTTACTCAATGTTCACGGTGATTATTGCCAGCCTTGCTTCCAAGTTGGGTATGAAGAAAGCGGTAGTGAACGTCGCTGGCGTTTTAGGCACTCAAGGTTTTATAGAGAGGGTAAGCCTAGAAGACACGCTAGTATTCCCATTTTCAAAGCACGCGCGGATGACAATTTGGGCCAAATTGTGTGGGTGTTCTGCTTGGGTGGCGGGATTCGCTGTTCGTTTGTTCGGTCTGTTGACAGGTGCTTGCACCAACCACGCTCACCAGGCGTGATGGCAGAGTCGGGCCCAGCACGCTCAGAACGCGACAAGCTCAGGAGCCATCGCGCTGAAAAACCATATGCGCGACGCCCCCAACAGCTGCGCCGAAGTGCCAGCATCGTGGACTCCATCAAGTCCATCGTTGTAAAACCTCTGTCGTGGCTCACAGGTGGCCCCCTCAACCCGGCCACCCGCGAGTCTACCGACGTCTCGTCCAGCTCTTCACAGCCTGCGCGACTCAATGGCAACTATAAGCGCAGAGCCTCCAGCCCGGAAGAAACCGAGCCACTCCAAACTCCTAAAAAGCTTCGACGTCTGAGCCCTGGAGGGTCATCAACTGCTGGCTCGACCACAAGCTCGCACCTTCGGACTGCCACATCACTACCGTATCTGAGTGCCCACTCTGTCGGCCTGCGTCCCCCTAGAGCTTCGTTCCTCCCCCCTCTCCCGCGCACCTCCACTCCGAGTAGGCAGAGTTCGGTTGAACCCACGAGATTCGCATCTCCCAATGTTAGAGCCAGTCCCTCTATTGGGAGCACTGTTTTTCGTCGCGCTGGCTCCCTGACCCCCCAAGCTTCTTTCGACACGGGCTCTGACAAAACCGCATTTGGTATCCAGTACCGTTCTCCATTCGCGCCCAGAGCCTCTCCTGCCCCCGCGTCCGGATCAAATGGGTCTTACGGAGGTCTACCGCGTCAACCTTCATTACTCTCAGATCGCGGGCATGCCGCATTTAACGGCGCAAGGTCGCATTCGACCGTTGCGCTTGATGATGACGCGGAGACTGAGCGGGGCAACAGTATCTCTCCATCCCGTCCTACGTTTACCCCACTCGGCTCACCCGTTAGGCGCACTTCGGATGCCACAAGCGTAGGCGGTCAACTTGTTTCCCATCTAAGGTTGGCCACGCTTCACGGGACCGAGAGCCTCAATGCGTTTCCTACCAATGTACGTTCCACTCCTTTTTTGTGGTTAACCTTCCCGCACAGACTCTCAACAAAGACCTATTTTTCCAGCGTGCCGGGCCCACTGATACGAGTGGAGAGTCTCCGCTCGTTCAAGCCCACAGAGCCGTCGCCCTCATCGCTGCTCGCTCGGCTTCGCCAGAGAAATCTACGAATGATCGGGTGTTTCAGGCCTTAGAGGAAGCCCTCCCCTGGTCTCAATCAAGGAAAATCCGCCACGAGCAGCGAGCCAAGATTAGGGTTCCCACTCCTTCCGCGCATCCCCGTTTATCTGGACAAGCAGGGCGTATGGTCAAACCTTATGGGAGAGAGTCCGAAAACTCTCGTGGCTCTGAGGATGTTGAGATGCAAGACGATATCAGAACAGCCCTGTCAGGCGAACCATTCGAGCGCCTCCTTCAAACTCGCGAGAGTAAAAAGGTAATCGGCCCATTGATCAAGGAAGATAAGACTGTGAAGGACCAGAAATCCTTTGACCCTGCGCACAAGCCTGTGAAACCATCTACGGTATCATCCGACTCCGTTACCCCGCCGACTGCGCCTTTGGTGCCTGCCATTACTCCTCTTACTTCTATTGGTGCTGAGAGCCAGTATGACACTCCAGAGCCTCTCCCTTTTGCACTCATCCCTGCGAGCACGACCCCCGTTTCAACATCCTTACCTTCGTCCTCTTCATCATCGCTTCGTGAGCGGAGGTCGCGACCTGCTGTGCATACAGCATCCGTTAGCCGCCGCCCCAACGACAAGCGTCCCAATCGCTTCGCTATTGATGAAGAAGAGGGCGAGGGGGCTGCCGATGTCAACGCAGTTGATATCAACTCGTGGGCTAGCAAAGGTGGACTCGCTCTGGAGGTACCCGCTGGTTGGTCGTTTGGGTCAAAAACATCCCTTTCCACAACACAGACCCCGCCACCAATTAAGACTGCGAATCACCCGAGCACATCGACGAGTGAAGCCACACTACCTATCGATGCTGACAAGATGGTGCGTGGATACAGTTTCCTGTTTGACACATCACTCACCTTGCTATCTCACCAGAGCGGTCCTAAATCAATACCTTTCCCGTCCTCAAAACCATCCAGTGTGTCCGTCGTCACTCCTCTGTCTGCGACTCCCCCTACCACCGCAGCACCTGAACCTCCAAAGGTTGTGACTTCGAGTTCTGCACCTACCGCATCAGCGAGCACCACCACGCCACCGTTGTTTGCTGGGTTTGGGATAGTGTCTTCGGCCCCTGCTGTGTCCTCGAGTCCTCCAGCACCTCCTGGTGCTGGGACAAGCCCCTTCGGTACTTCTGCCACCAAAAGCTCGCCGTTTGGGAACAGTGACTTGTTTGGGAGTAAGCTTGACCCACTCCCGTCGTCCCCAGCCAATCCCGTTGCTGCCCCAACCGCCACCAATGGACCTTCACCATTTGGTAGTTCCGCGACCAAAAGCTCGCCTTTCGGGGGCACCCCGTTATTCGGAAATAAGATTGTGACCTCGTCGGTCGAATCTGGCGGGAATATCGCTCCTAGTAGTGGATCCTCACCATTTGGCAACTTGGCCAGCACGACCTCCCCCTTCGGAGGCACGTCTCTCTTCGGTAGTAAACCCGAATCCTCATCAGTGGGAGCCGGAGGAAGTACCAAACCCCTTCCCACCGGAAATGGCCCTTCACCATTTGGGAATTTGGCTACCAAGAGCTCACCATTTGGGGCCGCTGGTCTCTTTGGCAGCGGGGTGGCAGTACCCTCATCAAGTACACCTCAACCCTCGTCCTCTGAGGAAAAGAAGACAGAAGCGATCTCGTCTCAGAAACCGGATAGCAGTTCTGTAACACCGCCAGCTGATATAGGGGCGGCTAAGACGCCCACATTCAGTTCTAGTGCATTTACGCCTCAGCCTGCATTATTCGGAGTGACCCAATCGTCAGGGGCTATGCCCTCAACCAGTATTACACCTCCTACGCTATCCAACGGCACCATCATAACGGAGGCGAAGCCTCCAACACCTTCGCCTTTCGCTTGGCCTCCACCCACAGCCGCCCCAACCCCTTTGAATGACTCCACCACCAGTTCCGTGGAAGCAAAAGCTCCCGTATCTACTGCCAATCCCTTCGCGTTCCAAAAACCTTCTGCTTCCATATTCGGAGCCAGTGGAACTACTTCAAACAACAAGGAATCCACCAGCCTTTTCACATTTGGTGTACCACCTGCAAGCACAAACGGGGCTGGTGGACCAGGCGCTCAACCTGGGAGCTCCTCAAATGGTGGCAGCAAAGCCAATCCATTCACATTCGCTTCCTCAACCGCTAATACTAACAGCTCGATGCCATTTGGGGCAGTCTCCAACTCGCCATCTCTGACCGGAGGCAGCTCGTCAACTCCGTCATTCTTGTTCGGTATGTGTTTACCAGAGCTCAGCTATGTAGGATATTTGCTAATACTCGTGGGTATAGGGGCAGCAGCACCCGCGCAAACAAGTGTCTCGACTCCCATTGAGGTCAAACCACGTGCTCAAACTCCGCCTGCTATGACTAGCGGTGATGGGATGGACACGAGTCCATTACAAAGCACTCAGGCGACGCTTGCCCCACAAAATGGAGGAAGTGCATTCAATTCATTCCAATCGAATGCATCCACTTCGACCTTCACTTTTGGGACACCAAAACCTACCTTTGGTGATTCATCCTCTCAATTTGGAGGTAGTCGCCCTGGAACACCCTCTTCACCATTCCCAGCGCCTAGCACCTTTGGGGCCGCTCCCACATCTCCATTCCCAGGCAGCCCATCTCTCCCTCCCTCGACGTTCTCGTTTGGCGCGCCGTCTGTCCCGACAGCTGCCCCCAACACGCACGCCTTCACGTTTTCACCTGCGGCCAGCCCAACCTTATCTCCGACCACATTGGGTCCATCTGCACCTTTTGTCTTTGGTTCAGGCTCCGATGTTGGTTCACAGGCTCCTGGTACTCCCACAACACCTCGTCGTCCGATGAGATCGCTTCCGCAAAGGAAGAAGCGGTGATAGCTTCCGAGATTCCCTTTACTTCCTCCTTATTCATGTCTTCTTTGGTCCACTTTCCATCTTTGCATGCACATTCATCATCATTGCATATTTAGCTTTCCACAATATTCCCTCGTCGACTAACGGTTGACACTACATCACAGTATCGCAGTGCATCACTTTCATCTCACACCAGTCGTCTCCACCGTTACTTTACTTTCTCGTTGTATGTTATTATTCCTCTGGGCTCAGTATATGAGAATGTAGAGGGTACTGAAGTACCATATGTATTCAAGCAGCGCTTGCAATCTCAATGACATTAAATTGGGTGCTAGATAATATGGAACGAGCGAATAGGGTGGCTGGATTTCAACGCTTTGACTTGCCATTAGCTTTCTTCTTTGGACGATCATCATCTTCTGAATCATCGTCAGAGCCTCGAGCGCGAGCGGCTTCTCGCTTCTTTTTATCAGACGCGGCTGCTTTTTCCTCAAGGGCATCCCAATCTTGCCCCGATTCGTCTCCAGAACCGTCATCATCATCAAAGTCTTCATCATCAGACGCATTGCTGGCATCATCATCACTGTATGCATCGCTCTCGTCAGTAGAGGATGCGGCGAACTCCTCTGGGTCAGCTTCAAACTCGCTCTCCTGACTGGACTCATCTGACGACTTTGAGCATGATATGAGTGCTGATATTATTAAATGAAACGACGAGAGGAGCTTACTGCATTGGAATCATTATCTCCTTGGACAAGGAAGCTCCAACCACGCTCCTTGAAGAACTCGAAAGGACTATCGTTAATGGTCTTCATGATCTGTGACCAGTTCAAGTTGACAGGGCCTTCTGCGAGTGGAACGTCAACGGAGCTGGAGAAATAAGGCATCAAGATCACGAGCGGTCATCAAATCCCCATAAAAACCGCTAGAAACTTACTCGAGCCATTCCTTGACATTGTCAAGCTGAGTGCTTGGAATGGAGTTGATATGTAGGGGGGGTTTGGAAAAATCCTTGAAAATCAGGACCATGTCAAATTGTTTGAGCGAGAACTGCACTCTTTCTAACGACGCAATCTCGATTTCGGCCAATGTGACCACGGTGAAGGGTGGGTCGGAGAGGTGTATCAGACAGTCAGTGGTGGGTTGCATCTTCACGCTTGCGCGGACGGGCACTCCCTCGAACGCAAGATCGCGGAATGGGATATCAACCTCCACTCTATTGTCGCTCTGTTTACATCGCTATGAGAGATGAAGCAACCGGTAGTAAGCAGATTACTTACCCCTTCCGCAATCTTGTCTGCAAAATGCTTGAACTCTTTGTTGAGAGCTCGCCGACGCTTCATCTCAGTTTGCTCCAACTCGATTTCATCTTCGTCACCGTACCGATATTTGCGTTTGCGATTGCCAGTTTCGTCGAACTGAACATCTGACGCTTCACGGTAGATTTGGACGTCCTGACCAACACAAATTGTCCATAAGAGGAAAATTGTACATGAGATCACAGGGCCAACCTTGGTTTTCTTCTTGCCAATGATGATGGGGGACCGGAGGTGAAAATGGATTATCACGAGCATCTCGCCATCGCAGGGTTGAAAAAATAAGTGCTTGATATTGGAGAACGGCAGATCTAATAAAAGAGTATGGTGAGCACAGTTGAGATTGTTTCCAAGGTCAAAGAACATGCCAATCTTCTGCCCGAGAGGGGACTGGTATCTGACACCATTAGCGTGGACTTCCAATTCGCCAGGCAATCGTTTGCCATCAAGGGCTGGACGAGCAAAGACATCTGGGAGCTTATGAGGCCGTCGACCTGTGCGGAAAAAACCTCAGCATAATTGTATACTCAGACTTTACGCATAATCAACATACCTTTCATCTCTACGAGGACATCTTGCTCAACAACGTCAGCCATTTCCTTCTTCTCCTGCTCGCGCTTGTTCGCCTCCTTCTTCAGCTCCGTAATCTGCTTCACAAGAGTGTCGACGCGGTGACCGTCCATGCTACGATAGGAGAGCGATCGAATGAAAATTGCGTTTGGATCTTCGAATGACTATACCAAAATCCTATCAGTGAACATGAAGCGAACAGATGTAAGATACTAACAGCCTCGTCCTTCCTTCCGCCCCCGCTACCAACATCGAGGAAGTTGATGCGTAGCTGCATGTAGTCACCTACTTCACTGCTAACAGCGTTCTTGAGTGTATTAATGTGGAAAGGGACGGCGAAGCCATTGATAGGCAAAACAACGCTCTGATTCCTTCGGTCGACGTAGATCTGGTGGAGAATATCAGTACTATTCCATTCCATAGCGTCGTGATATGAGACTGACTCTGAGGGATTCTACCTCCTTGGGCAGGCCCATCTCACCCTTGTATGCCTGGAATCTCTTCCACGCTTTCCCGCGATCTTCATCTGCTCCTGCATCTTCGCCCGCATACTTAGCAATACCTTCTTCCTGCCGTTGGGCAAAGAGCTCCTTCTGGTGTTCAGCAATTTTAGCGGACACAGTCTTTGACGCATCGGGGTCAAGCAGCTGCTGTCGAGTCTTCCCACGAAGCACTTTGCTCCCCACCACCACGCTATTGGAGACCTTTGGCTCAGACTTGCCTGCCGACTTTGGTTTCCCGTTCGTCTTGGCTGCTGGCTTCTCGTCATCTTCAAAGCGGAAGATGAAGTCTTTCGAATCCTTCCCACCCTCGGTGAGACAGACAGAGGCGTTCGAACTGACTTTGATGGTGTCGATGAGACTGAGAGCATACCTAGAAGACCACAATTTAGGATTCTGAGATTATCAAAGCTCAAAGGGCACAAACTTTTTGCCTTTAGAATCCTCAAGATCCTGGAAACCGAGCGCCAATGAGAAGATCATATCTGAGCGTAGTATCCTCGTGTTTTTGGAGTTGATAATCCATTGGCTGTCACGGAACTCGAGTCCCATCTTAAGGAAAGGGCAGCAAGATAAGTCAAGTAGCTAGGAGAAGGCCTGAATGGGACTCACAGCAAAACCGATGCTCTTAGGAAAGTGCTTTTCCAGTTCTGGTTTTTTGCTCTTGATGTAGTCAACAGCCGCAGTATAAACATCTTCGGTCTTAGCGCCATCGTGCATCTTGGACAGGACCTCGTGCTGCAGCGCGAGGAGGAAGGTATAGTTTCCGTCTTGTTCCTAGCAGAAAAAGTGAGTGCTTAAATACCGTATACAGGTGTTCTCATCTGAACCTTTGACGGGTCAACCAGGAAACTTCGTCCCAACTGAGCTGAATAACCCTTGTATTTGATGCCAATAGAGGACAGAATTACACCAGTCACGGCCATGGTGTCCTCACCAGACTGAGCGCTTGGCTTGAGATCATACCCGGTTTTTGTCCCCTTCGATTGAATGACAGGGGAGTACGGAATCTCCACCAGAGACCAGTCAACATCGTTGAGATGCCGACTCTTATTGAATACGCGCATGTCAGGGCCTTTGGAGGCTTCGGGATTCCCAATGCGCTCTTCGAGGTAAGCGGCGAAAGAGGAATGGGGGATCTTGTTCTGCTTGTCTAGGATTCCCTCCAGTTTAGGAACAAACGAATGGATCATAATGGCAGAGGCTATGTGGGCGGCTGTGCGGACCGATCGCTATAGGAAAGTAGGGTTAGGACCCGTTTCTCAGTAAATTGAATGAATGGCTAAACCGACAAGCTCTTCCTCATCCTTGGTCGCCATTGCGAGCGATAGAACTGGTGCAGCTTCTACCCAATCAAATTTTCCAGCATTCTCAGGTGCCGAGGTCAAGGCGCTCCAGTCAGTGGCTAATCGGCCAGAGTGCTTCTCCTTCTGTGGAATAGCCACTCTTTTCTGGTAGGGTTGAATACGCTGGTGAGTGCCAAATCCTTGCAGTAACAAAAATAGGGGCTAGTGATAAAGTGGAGACACGTACGGACGAAGATAGCTGCTCAAGTAGGTCGGGAAGAGCGTTGCTTGGGGGCTCTTTAGCCTTTGCCAAGGTGAGAATTTTGAGAGACACAGGTGCACCATCTTGAAGTTGATTGAGGATTTGAGCTGGGTGGACAGAATGAAGCCCCAATTAGAGGTAAGATCTCGAATCACTAGCGCCACTAGTCACTTACCCTTCGACGCAGAAGCGACGAAGGTGACCGCTTCTTTTTGTATTAGCAGGATAGTTGAGGGGAACTCATACCCTAAGAGCCACGTCTAATAAAATTACGGCGAAGCGACGTCGAGTCATCGCAAGCAAAAGAAACAGTTAGCACATTGCGGATCCAACAATAACAGCGGAAAACGCGTAGATTCACGAACCTGAAAAGCGGTAGACTTCTTTACAGCCTCTTCCTCGCCTGCTGGGTCGCCGGACAGAAGAAGAATCGCGTCCATATCGTCCAAGACCACCCAGTCGACGTTGGCCACTGGGTTCTGATGCGTCCAACATATTTTGAGCATTAGTAGGAGCATCCAGGCTATTCACTGATTATTTGAGTATCAGACTGACCGCCCATCGTTCAAGCAGGGCGCCCATCCTGCTCCAGAACGTCTTCACGTTGAGCTCGACCATGACTATGACCAGCAATTGAATGAAGCACAACAAACAACAACACGACTAAAGGCCACACCACAGAGGTATTTGGATTACTTGCCTCTTTGATTTTTGACGGTCTACTGCGAGCAGACTCTTGGTTTCGACTGCTGCAACAAGCATATGTCCTTTCCGATCCATTCATCAAACTCCACCTGCCGCCCTTGGGAAGGCTGCAGGGTTCAGAACCTGCCAGTTACCCCATCGATCTCTGTTTGAGTTTGTTTAATATGCACGTCACTGTGTTAGCCTCGGATCGAATGCAGCGCGCCCCCCTTGACATCAGACTTCTGGCATATGTATTCCCCCATAGGGATCTGCTTTCATATATAATGGCACTAGCAGTTGATGCGGTTACTGACCACATGATGTCGTCACAGCATGAGGAAAGATGCTCTCGCCAGGCACATAAATCCGTCCATTAGACGAGGGAAGGTTCTAACGGTTTGGTTCGAAGTTCTGGACTGTAATCGAAAGGAATGCTGGGGATCTCATGACTGCATCGAGTAGCCAATATGAGACAACTGATTATCCATTATATTGTGAGCAGCTGGTTGATGGACCGAACTCGAATGTATACACAGTCTTATTGGCTCTCTAAACGCAATGACGTGAAAACAGTGTACATTACAGGGTATCTTGAGTGTACGTCCAACATAAGAGTCGGTTTGTTCTATCGTATCCCATGAACTCGCCGTCGCATCAACTTTACCGCCTCTATCTAGGTTCGTGACATTACCAGAAGTGCGTTTGACTAGGCGGAATCCCTCTAACAAGCCTCAGTGATACCCTGTATGAGATGGAAGGGAATGAAAGGTGAGACAGGTTATCAGAAAGAACGATGGACTCTCGTCAAGAGAAACCCATCTATCCACTTTGACGTACGTTGTGGACGTAAATGTGGAGAACCCATTTCCAACAAATACCTCCCCTCTTGCGGCCATCTCCATATCTGCACAACCCAATCCAAAGATAAATCAGTCAACACACAGAAATCGCGCAGTAGAAAAGAATGGATGATAACACACCGATGGCACCATCCACGGGTGCGCCGCCTTCCTCCCAATCCAACCTCAAATCATACGTACTTGTCACACTTCCCCACCCATCTCTCCAGAGTGCTTTCTTAAGCTCGCCCACCCACTCTGGGTTCCCATTCGTCGCCACGTGAACTTTTTTCAGCTCTATCTTCTTCCCCTCTTCGTGTGCGACGTGGTTGTATTCTGCGCGCAGGGAGTGCAAACGCTCGACAATGCCGTCAATCTCGAGCCAGCAGCGCGGAAAAACATATTTAGCGCGCTCCGATTCGGACTCGGTTGCGGAAGGAGGGAGGATGAGGCGGTCGGGGAGGAAGGAGAGCTGGGCCCAACCATGGAAGGGGGCAAACTCTAGGTGGTGGATGCATAGTGAGACACGCAAAACGGAGGTGCAGATCAAAGGGAGACAATGCACATACTTGCTAGGAATGCACAGTCTAATCACCATAACAGAGTGAGATTTCGGGAAAGAGCGCAAAATGAGCAACCTTGGTCCGCGACAAACATTTGAACGGTGGATAGCGTGGTGTACTTACGGCCTTCAAAATCCTGACGCCTCACGTGAAGGGTTATAAGGCCAGGTACAATATCAGGATGTCTTGGCGCATCAGCAGGCTGAATACCACCTTCGATCCTGCTCTGTGAGGAGGACAGTCGAAGCAGCTGCAGATTGTTCTCGACGGCGTGAATCACAACAGGTGACCACTGAAAGGCTGTCATGACGGGAGACGCCGAGAAAGACGGCCAAAGCAGCTCAAGGGACGGTGATCCCATCGTTCTGAAGGGAGAAAAGATGATATAGAGGGCAGCTCAATACGTCGAAGGAGATGAGCCCCACGCACCTAAAATCATTGATTCTTGGGGTATCCCAATTGATATGAGCACATGGCTCGTCCAGATTACGCAAATACTCGGACCACTTCTCGATGATCACCGGGGTACTGTCCCGCTCAAAGTCGACGCCGATCCGCTCATTGGTTTCTGTTGTGTCAATGATGAAACGACGGGATGGCGGGCATACTTTATCATACCACTCTCGTGACACTGAACGAGGGGGAGGGTTAGGATGGTTGGGCCAGGGCTCTCCAGATGTAGGAGAGCGAAGGATGGCTCGAAGAGGAACGTGGGTCGCTCGGACGTTAGTGGAGAGGGCAGCTGGGAGGTGTGTATCCGATTTGACGGCGACGTAGTCGCCTTTAGCAATGGCATCCCAGATGAATGGCGTGAACACATAAGCACGATTAGACCTGTACGCGATTTCTGAATTCAAAAGACTGAACAGAAGTGTACGCGTGTGGTCAATAAAGAGCGGTGACTGGTGCAAACTACCGCGGTCGACATTGAGCGCCTACTTACACCTCGAATAATTGGTTGTTGAGGCCAGTCCCCCACAGCTGGTCTTCGAATCGGAGAAAGCGCCCATGCGCTCCCTCAGGAAATGGAAGATTTTTGTCATGTTGAGGGAGGAGTCTTTCTTCCTCTGCATATTTCGGGTAGAGTGGTGGAAGCGGGTGGAAGCCATTGTTGTATATAGCAGGGATGTTGAGAACATGACGGTGTGCCCCCAGCGACCCTGCGAGGACAACGAAAGAGACAAGGCCGAGAGTGACAACGATGATAGTGCGGGTGAGGGGAGAGCGATTTCGCCAGAGGAGGCGCACGGAAGCAGGAAGCGCAAGATGGCGAGGTTCGAGTGATGGCATCAGGAATCACTAGCGCATGTACTGTAAACTGGTTCGGCCTTGGTAGCAGTAGGCAAGACTAGCAGGGGAGTGTCTGCAGGCCGCTCGCTCAAGAGACGGGTCAAGTTTACTGAAAAGATGGACTTAAGCTTCTTACTTGAGCATTCAACAATTATCGAGATCAGAACGTAATACGAAAAAATGGCGTGGGGAGATGCCACGAGCATAGATACCAATAGAGTATGCTGTGCATAGTGTAAACCCATTTGATTCCCGCCACGGCCTCGGCCTCGGCGCAGCAACTGATGAGCCTCGTCTCCTCCCGGATCCTTGGCGCGGGCAGCTAACGCCTCGGCCACAGCACGTCCAAACACATCCAAGTCCCTCCATAATTATCTTTACTATGAGCAAACGTCTTGCCTCCTTCAACGGCCCATCCACGCCCAACGCTTCTCCTGTCAAGGCAAACCCTAACAGCAACAAGTCCCCCACTCCTCGCCGACAACAGCACTCTCAGAAAGAGCAAGAACGAGACTTAGAAACCACCTTCCATCGCAGACTTCGCACCATCCTCCTTGAAATTCGATCAGTGGCACTTGTATGGGATGATTTGATCCTGAGGGATGGCCTCGACGCTGCAAAAGGGCTCGTCGATACTCGTACCGAAATCACGTAAATACTGCCTCATTTTGGTATTCTTCCGTTTGGGAGTTAGTCATTAAGAGAGAGACATCGATTTTTATGCTGTGGCTGGATGGCCGATGGGTTTATGCAACCGAAAAAACCACTTCTTCTATGGTATCACGACCCTCAGCAACATCCTCAAATCATACTCAGACGATGATAAATCCCCAGACAAGCCGATCGTCGGCCCTCGCCTTGCTCGATTGGACAGGCACACTGCCGAGCTCAACACCGTCCTGGCCAAACTGGTACGTCCACTGACCACTTGTTCGCAGGAAACTACAATGTTAGCTTATATGGCCTCTTCTATAATGACGATACGTATGGTAGAATAAGTGCTTCAAGAAACTTCAATCGCTTGTCGATGCAATGGAGACGCTGCACAAAGATGCCATCAACCAAAAGGGTGTCGAATGGGCGGCCCAACCACTCTGGCTCACATGGTCCCTTCGTTCATTTGGTTCGTGTGCCCCAGTCGTCTTGCCGCTCTCACTCGCTTGTTCACCTGTGGATGGACGGGCGGATACCGGTTTTCGGCTTCTATCGCATCATCCTTCGCGACAATTTTTCAGAAGCTCGCGTACCTAACATCATCCATTACCACGCCCGCTCCCTTGCTCGCCACACAACCCTCGTCAAAACCCTTAACAACGACTCGCTCCCTTTTGACGAAGCCAAAGCCGCCATCGAAGAGTGGGCTGCCCAACCGGACATCAAAGAGGGCGGGTGGATGGCGAGGTGGGAGGAACTTTGCGAGGTTGAGGTTGGTCGATGGGAGCAATAGCCACAGATATGCTTTTTAGATGATCGAGCTTGAGGCCGGAGACTCATGAGCCAGGGGATCTTGGTCATGGGCGTATTCAGTGTTTGTGGTATTTTTATTATGACAGACACACGAGCTCTAATGAGCATGATACCACAAAAGAGAAAGAAAAAACAATAACAAGATTGATTGGATGGAAAACGATTGTCCAGGGGTGTTGAGCTCAAGCTTCTTGTCGACAACTATTAAACGCTTTGGAGTAGGTGTGTTCGCTCGCATCTCTCGGGAAAAACCGAGTTTTTAAACGAAACCACCCTGGCCACCGCGCTTCTCGTCAATGCGACGGAATCGGTCCTCTTCGACACGCTAGGAATCAAGCAGAGACAAGTAGTTGTCAGTACAACTGGTCGGCGGTGGATATCCGAGAGACATTTTGGTCTCACCAGGTTGATTTGGCAGAGCGATGCCAGAATGAGCGAGAGGGTTATGGCCATGAAGCCATAGATGGTTCTATTACAACCCCCAAAAAGACCGACCGTGTTAGTGTTCATTCATCTTGGGCTGGGCAGCCTAGGCAACGACAGAAACCAGGAACGAGAATACTCACGTGAAGATATTGTTGATAGCGTAGTCAGCGGCGTGCACAACGGCAGTCTCGCACCCGATCTGCGCAGAGGCTGTCGCGTTGTTTGTTCCACAGAACGAGCCACCGAGGGCAATATTGCTCGCATTGAAATATCCACAGCACGAAAACTGGAGGGAAGTACAGGCAAACGTTAGTCACTCCTCTTTGGTTCCTGACAGCAAAAGCGCGCGCGAAGAAGAATACATGGAGAAAGCTCACCATATCTTGCAACTGAGTCTGGATATTCTCAGGTTGCGCAATCCAGACCTTCTGGTAGTTGGTGGGCTCCTTGAGGGAATAGAACCAGATGATGCTCCCAATGACGAGCACTGCGAAGCTGTCGGCAACGAGTGCCCAGTTGAGCACCTTCAGGCCCATCGTGAGCGGCTTGCGCTGGGTGATGGCGAAGAGGGAGATGACAAAGGTAAGAAGGAACATGACACCCAGGATGGTACCCACTGTATTCACAACAGAGCGGTTACGGCGGGTGAGTGATTCCATGACATTGAGAGGAAGACAAGTCAAACGCACTGGTTAGATTAAGGTCGAACAGGATGAAGTTCATCAGCACTGTGGAATTGCGCCACATCACAGAGAACACGATGGAGATGATGCCCGCCGCGAGCAGCGCAAAGTCAAGGCCGGCCCAGATATAGTTGAGAGAGCGCGAAGGCATTGTGGTTTATTGGTCGGTAGGGAGAACTGGGAAGTGGCTGAGGGGAAATTGATCGAGATGCGGTTGTTGAACGAGAAAGAGACTCTAGACAAGAGGACAGCCAACAGAAAACAGTCTCAGAATCGTTGATAGACAGTGTACTGCTGATTTAGAGGCTTGGTAGTCCTAGGATCCTCACTTACCAGGAGCAAACGGACAAAAGAAATGAGTAACGAAGGAAAATGACCGGCCTCAAGCACAGTGAAAAAGGGTCCTCTAGGGATGAGCAAGTCTGCCAGAGACGCGAACGAAGACGAAACGACGGTCAACGCCGGAGGGAAAGAAAGAAGGAGAGAGAGGTGAGCGAAAGGGCTCGGAGGGAGGTGCTGATGATGGTAAGAAGTAGGAGCCCCCAACTGCACGCGGAAAGATACGGGTCTCAAGCCAACGGAGTTTATTTCTGGTTGATCCTACTATTAGTGATCAGTTCATTCGTATCATGGTTTGGCCGTTGATGATGGCGATGGCGACCATCCATTGAGTTGATGTGGATCATATGGAAACACTACCAAATAAATCAAGCAACGCCAACCACCCACGAGTCCGCCTCGCAACAAATTGACTCTCCAACGCGCACCAAGGCCGCAGCAGCAATCCGAGGAGTTATAATTATATATCACCGCCGTCCCTTGTCATGAGTCGCCAACAACTTCTTTAACTGTGAGTTCGTCCTCTCCAACTTGCCAATCTTCACGACGCTCGCCTCCATCTTTTGCAATAAAAAGTCTGCCCTCATCGCCGGTGAGCCATGCCCGTGGAGGAGGGACCTCCCTACGTCAAAGCCGATGGTCCGGAGCGTGATTAGCTCATCCTCGCATGCCTTCACGGTAGCCTCGGCAGAGGTGATCAACTTTTCGTTCGTTGCAATCTCTTGCACCGCAGCAAATAGAGGATCTGGAGATAAGTTAATAATAAACGTGTGAAATCGAAATGTCAGTGATCAAATTCGAGGGAGATGTGAGTCAGGTTATCATGATGGAAATTAGCCCCACCTTTGGCCAGCCTCTGGAAGACATGATAGTACACTGGTCTTCCCGGTCGTATCGCGACCGGGAAGCCTGCAAAAAGCGCACAAGGGAGTTACAAAGGTCAGAGCGTGGATAAAAGGGCTACTCCCGCAAACCGCAGGGAAGTTGAGAAGACGTTTGTATCGACGCACCATCATCGGTAACAATACTGATCAACTCAGCCTTCTCCATCTCGCGAAGCGCCAGATCATCGCCTTTGAATGGGAATTCCAGTAGCGTCTCGGAATATTGGATCTGCCGGCCATATCCAAGTTGATACAAGTTAGACAACGGACCCAATCAACATCCGCAGCAGCGTATGGTTTCCTCAAGGAAAAAAGCTCACCTCCTCACGCGTCGCGAGCCGGCTGATGATATGCCACGCCTGCTCACGCTTCCATGGAACACTTTTGGCATCCTCGCTATCGTCCCCAAATGTATTCTTGCGTAGTTCGCCCAAAGTGCGCACTATGATGTCTTCAACGGCTGCCTCCACAGACATACCGTTCTTGACCTTGTAAACAAGCTGGAATCGAAGTACCGACAATGTGATGTAGCAATCAGTTACAGGCTTCAAGCTTCGATTATCATGAATCAGAGGGTCGTTGAACATACCGCGTCGAGGTCACTCGATCGACCACCAAGCCTACCAATCTTCTCCACTTCCTTTGCAGACAATTCGCGGCTAACATCCGTCCCTTCGACTTCTTGAAGCCGTGACGACACGATACTGAGTGCGCTGTTCGCATCCGCATCGAGCAGTGCCACGGATGCTAGCGGACGCGTCCCCAAGGCTTTAGCCAGGCGCTTCTGCGACTCGCGATTCGTGCTCGCGACAATAACATGCGCAACCTATGGGACAATGGCACCAAGCAGCGCATTGACACACTCGCGTCAGATTTGTGGTATAAAGAGACATCTGCTGAACGCAATGAGTCAGAGGAGTTGGACTCTACCTGATTCTCGATAAGCGCCGTGGACCAGTTAGCAAGCACCTCGAGCAGCGCTTCTCGCTTGGTTGCGCCTTTTGCATCGTAGTTCTTGAGCACCACGATCGGAAGTCCCGCCAAGTCACTCTCCCGTGGGGTCGCCATAACTGGAGCAGGGGCTGGTGATGTTTTTGGCTTCCCTTCCAAAGACTTTGTTCCGGCCTCGACCCCAGCTCCAGCTTTCTCCTCCGCCTCCCAATCGTCCCATGAATCAACTACGTCATCCAACCTCTCATCACCCAGTCCCAACTCGCTCATAATCCCGTTCCCTGCAATACAATCAAGCCGAGGATCATGGAACATGCCATGATGGATTGCGTGCCGCTTTCTCTTCTCCTCGCGTTCGCGTTCTTCGAGAAGAAGGATACGCTCGTGCAGCGTTGCGAGATTCTTATGGTGCGAGGCATTGACACGTTTGAGGGCAGCACCAACGACGTCAAGTACATCCTTGAATTGCTCATCGAGAGATTTAGAGAAGCCGGCTAGCGACCGACATGAAGGAGGTGTTGTGTTAGCAATCTACGTCAGAGACTGGATGATCGGAGGTGGAGGAATGAAACAGAGAATCGAACCTTTCTGCCCTATCAAGCTGGCGCTGGCTAGGTCAATCATGCTATTCACCCACGCAAGTCCACTGAAAACGGGGAAGTAACCAGTTTGGCTTGCAATCTGAGTGATGACCTCCGCATCCGACTTCGCGTTATAAATTGCTGCACAGTCGATGATAATATGCGGCCTATGCACACAGTCAGGGGCTACATCACGGATATTCGAGCGTGAGACCCACCGTTTCTGATCTGATACTAGCCTATGGACTAGACTCGATTTACCAGAGCCTGCAGGGCCATACAAGAACGCCACCGTATCTATACAGTCCAGCAAACACGTCAGTATCTCATTGCAGGAGCAACGTCCGTTTAATGGGTGACTAACCAGGTAAATCGTTCAAGTATCGCTCTACTTCACTCTCAGCAGCCTTGCGTTCCGCCCAGACAATACCAGGACCTTCATCAGGCTTTTCGGTGGAGAAGTTAATGGATAGGCGGTCGATCGTGTTGCGCTTGACCCATTGGACGACGGCGTAATCTAATAATGATGATGGGGATCAAAACCATGCGTATATGCGAACAGAGTACAATGTCAGAAGAGACATGTCGCAAGAAATGGGAAGAGGGAAAGTACCTCGATAATCAAACCAGTTCTCCACCTTCGCCTGCACCATAGCAGACCGTACTGGATCAAATACCTAGAAGGACCCCACGGCCACCAAAAAAAACCTCCATCATACCGAGCTCAGACTGGGCCGTAAGCAACTCACCGTATAGGTCAATGTACCCAGCAAAAAGGCGAGGACTGGCAACACGATTCTTGGATGACTAGTCATCCAGTCACGAATCGCATGTCCCTGGAGAGGTTGCTCATACAGGATGGCCAGTCGTGTCTTAGCGGCATTATTAGCAGACGGGAGGACCAGGCCATGCAAACAGTTGTGGGCGCGGACGGCGTAGCGAACGCGGTTGAAGATGATTTTGCTAGAACGAAGAGCACCGGCTGGCACAGGTGTCGGAGGGGTGATGTCTTCTATCATACCATACGTCTAGATGGTTGGGATAAGCAATGTTGTGAGGAGCTGAGCAGAGACTGGAGGGAGTCGGGACGTACTCGGAAGGCGCGATAGAGCTCTTCTTGATGCACATCAGGGCCCTCGAACTCCACTTTGAGCACTCTCGATGCATATCTCCTCATGTCCTAGCATATCGTGCACCCCGATTGAGGAGGTGAGCCACCTCGAAATGACGAACATAAGGGTATGCGTACCTCAGTCCAAGGCTCGCCTCTCACGCGCCAAATCTCGCCCGAACGGAAAGGGGACCATGAAGGTATACCACCTGATTCCTGGGCTTTTTCACGGATGGCAGCGTAAATCTGGTCTAGCTGGGCTGGCAAGGATGATTCGCCCACAGCTGCGTCATATTCAAAGTGGACGAAGACGCCGCCATCTTTCGCTCTAGGAAAGTGGAATTGTGTTAAGATGCACACCCGCATATCCGTTGGATTTATTTGGCCAAGCTAGCTAACCTTGAGGGATCGACGCTGAGGAGCTTGAAGCCATTAGTATTGACATTCTCCAGTAGCTGCGTCAATGACTCGAGAATAACACGTTCTCGGAATGCCGCAAAATATACTCCTAAATCATCATTCTCATCAAGTTGTCGCTGAGGTTATATTTACAGGGAAATTGAACTGACGGATGTCCAGACTTCCAAACCGGATGGGGAAGACCAAGTCTAGGAAGAAGGTGCCTTGGGCCTTGCTCGTCGAGTTCGAGCTCTATAATGATTGGGAGAGTTCTAAGTTTGTATTCTCTGCCAGGATAGTCCTGAACTCACTCCCAACGATGAGCCCCCGACGTCATCACGACCCGCGACTGCTGAAGAGCTGTCAACAGCCAACGTCGCGTTCCAGCGGGCATGAGATAAGACCAAAGGGCGCGTCCGAGCTACTGGAGTTAGTAGATGAGAAGCGGCGACGAGGCGCCGTCGCATGATTGTAGGACTACGCCGCGAAAAGCGAGTTGACCTCGGGACAAAGATGGTTTGTTGCTGTCGAGCTTCGGGTACAACAGGCGTCCACGCGTGGCCACACGATCGCCTACCTCAAGCTAAACAGTAGCATTAGCAGCAGCAAGAGGACAAATCCAGATGGATGGCCAGCCAACGCACGCGCTTGCCCTCAAGGTCATGCGCCTGTCGGTAAGCAGTGCGCTTCTGAAATACGTGACACCCCTACTCAACACTCTTCGACATAGCGTCCGACACTCGCAGCCGTTCCTCAGCCCTATTTCGAGGACGAGGCACTCATAGAGCATGCCGCATCTTCTGTGCTGTCCAATCAAAGCAATGATCTCACCTCCCTATCGTCGCTCTCCCATCCGTCCACCACTCGCGATCTCTCACTCTCTGAAGTACTTACACTATCTGCTACTTTTGGATCCATACAGCTTGGCGAGACTTTCTCTGGGATTGTGACAGTCAATAATGATGGCTATCAGCCCGGCTTTCCTGTGGCTGCCGTATCGCTCAAAGTTGAAATGCAAACCACTACCACGAAGCATACTATTGGTGGGATCGACCTACCATCTAGCGGCCCGGACTCAGTATTAAACCCAGCTGCATTCGTCCAGACGGTCGTCCATCATGAGATAAAGGAATTGGGCCAACATGTCCTAGCGTGCATCGTCTCCTACCGCATTCCATCAACCATTGCCAACACGTTTCCAGTTCCACCAGAGAATCCAGCCGACCCGACCATGCGTACCATGCGCAAGTTCTACAAATTCATGGTGAGTATTATCAATTGCCTCCCTTTGATCCTTGATACGCAACCGAGTGACCTCTCGGTCGCTCGAGACATCCCGAGGACCCATGGATGTATCCTGTGCCTATCGCGCAGTTAGATCGAGATTTGGGATATATATTACTCGTCTTGGGGATCAAGGCTAATTGTTACGCCCTTTGAATCCACTCTCCCAGGTCACTAATCCTCTCTCCGTCAAAACTAAAGTCCAAATCACTAAATCCCCCCACGCATCGCTCCTCGCACATGAGCGCGAGAAAGTCTTCCTCGAAGTGCACATACAGAACCTCACCCAAAAACCCATGGCATTTCATCGCATCCGATTTGAGTGTCTTGACGGCTGGCGTGCACAAGATATCAATGCTGGCGTGTATGATCAAGATGGTGGGCGCACCATGCCTGCTGGCGAAGTGAGGCAGTATTTGTATGTGCTCACACCGACGACCGTGATGCAAGAGGGAGGCAGGAAGGTCATATCTGCGCCAACACCCGGGTCAACTATTGGCCTGGGAAGGCTGGATATTTCGTGGACGACCGCATTTGGTGAGCCGGGGAGGCTGCTTACATCGGTAAGTTAGTTTTCTGGGTTTTGCTCTCCATTCTTTGAATGCCATCGGTATTCGGATCCACTCCTGGATCTCGTGGCTTGATCGTAGAGTCTTGACCGAAAGGTCATGGACCGCGGACAAAAATGGGCTGCTACAGATCGAGGATGCAGGCGCGATGACGAGATCTCTGTATGCGCAGGAGAAACTGGCATACATTGAACATTAGTCGGGTCTAGTTTCGTGCACATGATCTCACGGCGGTCTCGCGCCTTCTTCAACGTTGCATGTGTCCGCATTGGTCTGCTGAGCGGCTCTCGATAGCGGCCATTGTGGCATCCAATTATGCATACACTCTTCTTCCGCTCGATCATCGACCCGCAACCACGCGATAATCGTGAATTGCTCTTTATCTTCATTCTCTGCTTCGGGTACCAGACCCTTTCCGTTGCTGATTAGCTCTCAAAACTGAATGGATGCTGACCAAATCGATATCCTTCCCTCAACAATATCCTTTGCACTTTTTCGCGTTCTCAATTTTGGTCCCTATGCCCCGATGTGTCCTGTATTGGCGCTGCTCTTGCTCCTCGCCTCCGAATCTCAAAGCTTCTGTCGCGCCGTGTTCCTCTGCCTGCAACAACAGCACCCAACCCCGTCCCACCTCCAAAAGCTGCCAGTGCTCTTCCTCCGCATATCCAGCCACAAGCTCGGCGGCCTCATTCCCCAAGTGCAAGCATCGCAGGGAGTCGACCTGGCTCACCGGCACCTTTCAGGGTTCGGGGAGAGACCCAAAACCCAACGCAACAAACGACAACGCAAGGGCAAGGGCGATCCCAATCGCCTGTCAAGGGTGCAGCTCCGCCGCCACTGCACTCTGCATCTGCATCAGTTTCAGGCCCTGCATCACCAACCCCCGGAGCGAATCCTCTCCTGTCGTCCCCGACCCCGTTGTCACCCAGCCCACTGGTATCGGGACTTACATCCTCGTCGACACCTCTATTACCACTTGACTTGGATCTCCAAACGTCTTTACTGATCCTTAAATTGCCTCCGAGTCATAGCCCGAGTTCATCAACTTTGCTGGCTGAGAACCCGAATTCAATACCAAAGCATGATCAACTTCCTGTTAGGGCCGGTGTGCCATTCAGGGTGGAGTATCTTCTCGCCATATCATTGCCAATCGGACCGCCGATCCCTCCAGATCTGCCCATGACGACGCCACATGACGTCCACGTTGCGGAGTCTCCTGAGCATCAGCTAGGGCAGGAGCGAAGCTCCACGGCGCAGGATCTGCACCAGCTGGAGAAGCTCGACCTGGCCATCCAATTCATCGAGCCGACGAAGAGATATTCCTTGCCGAGCCCGCCTCCTCCCCAGGCTACCACCACTGGGAAGAACGATGGGCGGCTGGTACAGGCCCCAGCAGCGTCCATGCTGCACAGCCGTGTCAACAGCATCGAGCCGAACTCACAGCAGCGTCGGAGTCGGACAGGCACCATCTCATCAATAGCCAGCGCGGCTACCGCTACAGGCACCGCTAGTCTGGGTGGAGCTCGAGCTCCAACAGCTGTGGCGCGTGGGCAAACACGATCGGTGTCCTCGTCTCGGTCGTCAACCATGTCGATGGTGAATGTTGGTGGTCCGCCGGTCCCGAGACGGTCTGCGACCGTCGCTCGTGGGGCCCAGCATGGGAATCTGCATATCCCTCGGGTGTCGTCGCCCATTCATGGTACGGATGCGGATGACGACGACGATGAGGAGGAGGATGAACTACTGCTTGTGGGCCCAAGATACCCTCCACCCTTCTCTCATTCAGGCGCTGACGCTCATAACTTTAATGTTGATGAGTATGATTATGACGAAGAGGAGGGAGATGCGTCCGCATTACACATTGGCGCGTCTATCCTGCGATTGAATGAGCTTGTTGCGAAACATGACAGCATCACTGGCCCGGGCAATATGGCCGATAATGATGGCAACATTTCGCTTTCTGCTTCTGCTCCTGGTTCGGCGTCGTCACCGCGGTTGCCGGTGTCGCCATGGACAATATCCGCTGTGTCAACACCAATGCCAACTTCATTGGCCACCACACCCACGCCAAGCGCTGAAGCTCCTCCCGCATCGGCGGCATCCTCATCGAGTTCCGCAGCAGCTCAGGGTCCAAAACCCCCCATTATGCAACAACGCAGGGAGTATTCGGTTGCGTTTGTGGTGGAGTTTGTGGCGCTCCGAAGAGGATTAGTTTACCTCGGTGCCTGTCCTCCCTCCTCTTCCTCTGCGCCGCCTCCTCCAAATAGTGGTGCGGAGAATGGAAGAGGGGGGATGAGGTTGGTGGACGGTACTGGAAGGGTATGGGCCGAGTGGCCGTCGATTGGGGAAGTTGTCGTGGTTTGATCGTTGACGTATCCGGCGTCCTGTCAATGTTTCATGTGTGTACACTGTGCATGACATGCTAGCCTATAGCCAATACCCGACAGCAACGTTTCTTGCCGCTATCGTGTGGAATTGCGACGGTTCCATCCCTGGTTAGAGTTTTTAGGTTATATTTCCCCTTCCTTTTGCGCTGTGGGGTTTGATTAGATGGCCCAATATCTTCTGGCACGACAGTGTTTCGACGACCTCGGTCCCTTCAATCATTAGTGTTAGGATGCATTCAGGCTTTTGACAAGGCGAATTCCATGACATTTCCGGCGCCATTAGCATTTTGCGGCGGTTTGACGTGGGTGTCGCGATGCGGACGGCGCGCTACACGGGGCCCAAGATGGGGTTCGCGCAGCGACAGAACCCTTTGTTAAGGGTTTTTGTAATGAACACGGTGGATCCGCCCCATCCCATATAATTATTTTGTCTGGTAATTATCTCAATAATAACGATATCGATCCCAGGCACACAGAGGCCGCCCACAGGGAAGACTCAATACAGTCTGGGACCCTGTACAGGACCGGATACAGGGCATCTAGGCCGAACCTTAAATTGCATCTGAATCGGGGTACCAAGCAAACTCAAATTTAGAGCTCCCTGCCGGCCGAGTTGAGTTGGCCGAGTTGGGATCCAGCTTTGCTCCCTTTGTGTTTGGACATCGGCTTGCTTTCCAACACGTGTGGGGCTTGGCGAGCAGGCGAGGGCTGGTTGCTCCTGTGGGATATGATATGATATTTCCTGATATGACAGGTAGTGCTCCAAGGAACCAGCGCGTGTGGCGATTCTCGTCCCTATGTGTGAGGGGGATGTGGATCTGGTGCCTCGGTAGTGAGCAGATCTGTGTGGAAAAAATAATCAATTATTGGGGGGAAGTAGAAGGCGCGGCCGTCGAATCGCCAACTTGAATGGGAGGAAACAACTGAATGGGCCCATTCAGCCGACGCCCCGAACGAAAATACTATATACATGCTCTTCCTTCCGCACAACCTTCGATTTTCTCTCCACGGTTCCCCCTTCTTCCCTCCTCTCTCTCCCCTCCCCTTTCATCTTTCCACCTTCCAGCCAACCTCACTCGCCGTCCTTTTCCCTGATGGCTGACTTGGAAAAGAAGGTCTCGATCACTTCTGAGCCGGCATCCTCATCGCCGCAAGGTGATAGCGAGCTCGCCGCCCAACCCTCGTGGTTGCGCCAGTGGTCATCCAAGCTCCTCTCCTACGGTGTTGAAGTCCATGGGTAAGAACTCCACTATTGTAGAGGTAGACAAATCTCTTCGTGCTCACTTCTGTGCGCTTTCTGTTTTGGCCGTCATCAGTGTCACTCCTGTTCAGCCCGAGCAGCAGACCTACACCAACTTCATCAACCTCTTCTTCCTCTGGCTCGGCGCGAATGGCTGCATTATCACGTATGAGCATGTTTTCTGCGTAGCAATTTAGTATTGTTGACATCTTCCTGTATTCCCAATTGCAGCTTCTCGTCGGGCACTCTCGGTCCCCTCTACTTTGGTCTTGGCCTCCGAGACTCTGCTCTCTGCATCCTTTTCGTCAATGCTTTCGGGGCCCTCCTTCCTGCCTACTTGTGAGTGTTACTAGCATCTGGAACATCACGCATACTACCCCCAGCTGACCAGACATGGCATCATTTCCTCCAACTCCTGATCTACATCTACGCCCCCCGCAATAGCTCCACCTTTGGCCCTGGCACTGGCATGAGGCAGATGATCTTTGCCCGCTACAGCTTTGGTTACTTTGGCGCTGCTTTGATCTGTACGTGGGAATCACTCCACCTTTATCTCAGCGCCTGACCTATCTCCTGTTTCGTTCCCTGACTCCCAATCCTCTGATGGTACTCCTGAACAGCTGCTGCCAACATCGTTACCTTCATGGGCTTCCTGATTCTCAATGGTATCCTTGGCGGACAGGCTTTGGCTAGCGCCTCCAGTGGCAACTTGAGCTGGGATGTCGGCATCGTCATCATTGCTCTCATTTCGCTCTTCGTATGTATTTTCTCTACTTGCAAATATGTTTTGAACTAACCCGTGCTGATTTAAAACCCCTTGACAGCTCGTCTTTTGCGGGTATCGCGTTATCACCACCTATGAGAAGTTTGCTTGGCTCCCCGTGTTCATTGTCTTCATTATTGCAACCGGCGTCGGCGGCAAGCACCTCTCGAATCCCGTACGGCTCCCTTCGTCCCCTATCTGCTCCAATATTTCCAAACTGACGCCGCTCATTCATTTTTCCCTCAATTTTCATTAATTTTGGTGTGCCCGGCGGCCCACGTGTATTCCCACTCGTCGACTGGCCTGCTTGCCCGATCGTAGCCTCCTGTCGCCCCCGCCACTGCAGCGCAGGTGTTTGACTTCATGGGGGCATTGTTCGGCTTCGTTGTCTCGTGGGCAACGCTCGCCGCAGACTACACGATCTACATGCCCGCATCGGCCCCGAAGGCCAAGGTGTTCCTCTACGCCTACTTTGGCTTCCTCATCCCACTCGTCCTTCTCGAGATTCTTGGTGCGGCGTTCATGAACACTGCTTTCGTGAATGATGCCTGGATGGCCGGTTACGAGGTCAATGGCGTCGCAGGTCTGTTGGCGGCTGCCCTTGAGCCAGCTGGGAGGTTTGGCAAGTTCTGCATGGTTGTTATCGCTATGAGTACGTCTCCGTTCTCTCTCTCTTTTGGCCCTGATTTGCACTGGAATCTATGGGGACGACATATATATATATATTATCCGTACCCACGGTCGCGCAAGCGCACAACGTTCACAACCCAGCGTGCTTGCTTTGCTTCGATCTTCTATTGTTTGTTCCATTTGGTAGATATGTTACTGATCATTTTCTCCCACCATAATTCTCACGCGTAGGTGTTCCCGCTGCATGTGCACCCACGATGTACTCGTTCGGTATCAGCTTCCAGTGTGTGGCACCCATCTTTGCCTATGTTCCTCGCTACGTGTTTGCAATTTGCGCCACCGCTGTGTATGTTTCATTTCTCTCACTTTCCGTCGACTTGGCTCATAGTTTGCAAATCCTCTAGCATGATCCCCGTTTCCATTGTCGGTGCTCACCACTTTGATGAAGCCCTGACCAACTTCCTCGCCGTCATTGGCTACTATGCCGCCTCCTTCTCTGCCGTGCTCCTCATCGAGCACAAGGTTTACCGCTCTTCCGACCCATATCTGTACGACCGCACTGCATGGAACCAATGGCGCCGCCTTCCGCTTGGGTGGGCCGCGTGGTTGGCCTTTGCTTGCTCGTTTGCGCTCATTGTGCCTGGGATGAGCGAGGTCTGGTACACTGGCCCTATCGCGGCCAAGGGCACGGGCGATATCGGTTTCGAGCTTGGCTTTGCTACAACGGTGGTTCTGTATACAATCTTCCGCGCAGTAGATCTGAGATTTGTCACCAAGAGGCTTGGTGGAACACTCTCTGACTAAGTGGCGGCTCCTCCGTCTCCGTGTCTCTTCCACGCCGTGATTGTTCCTTTTCTTTTTTCGCTTTCTGGGCGGTTTCACCTTGCTTACTTCGTTGTTGTTCGCTAATGTTTGAATAAAACTTTCCCCGACCGGGTCGTGTCGTTTCGTGTGTTGCTGTTCCCCCGTATACCTTGATCTACCGTTCCCCTTCATCATATCATAGATTTTCAGTCGGTACTTTCTCCTTCCCACCCTGTTCAGGGCTACATGCACACATACACACATTCACGATCATACATGCTAGCGAGGGCCTCTACACATAGTACTAGTACTCTTCCTTGCCATGGTGTCTAATCAATTGAAATAACTTCCACTCAACTGCGCGCATGGCTGAATGGTCTGCCCGAATACCACTCATAAATCGAACCCTGTTTGGTGGCTCAATTCTTTGTTTTAGTTAGGCTTGGCGTGTCCAAATCAGCGCCACCCATGAGCACATCAAGGTGGTTCATTCCATCAAGGCGCGGGGACTGGCTATGCAAGCTTCAAGCTAGCGGGATATGATGTAAGCCAGTCATCATAACCAGCTTCTCCGATATTGAGAATGCAGACATTATTGCATCGTTGGTTTTCGTAAAAATTCACCTCCCGACAAAGAGGAGAGTCGATTAGGTTTGTGTCATGATTTACGTTGATTTAGTTGGTATCTTGAGGAGGTAAATCCCCTATTATTTCCACTCCGGAATCCCACCTGTCACCGTCCCTATCTGCTGTCGCGGGCGCACCGCTATGGCGGCTTGGAAGGAATGCACATCGATACTTATCAAATGTCCAATCAGGGGCAGGCCTTTTGGAAACGACTGCAATAGCATTACAGGCGTATTAAATGAGTTTGATGGTGATTCGTTAGATCAGAAGTATGAGAGACTGATCGCTCAGAGTTTAGATTTGGGCTGGGCGGACTTGGAGAGTCCGCAGCCTAAACAGTGAACCGCGTTTCTCATGCACAAGGCACCAGATTCGCACTAGTACGTTGAGGGCGCAGCCCGGGAGATGCTGTAGAGGGGGAGCAGCTAGGACTACTGGGGCACCGCTGATTTTAACCGATGAACTTGAGCCCGTGGCGGACTCAGAGTTTGCCTGCATTGAATGACTGGCATTGGCATACGATTGTTGTGGGTTGTTACGCATCACACACAGCAACAAAGTGGCAATTCTTGCCAGCCTTTTTGGCCTTCGGGTTCTCACTGGACACATTTAATTATGAACTTCCTGCGACCCTTTATTCTCCATCCGTTTACTCGTTTTCGCAGCGCAAACCTTGCTCTTATCGCTTTCTGCCTCGCCTCTCTCATTCTTCTCGCCTTCTCACAGCACAAAGCCATACTCCGTATCCCGGCTCTTGTTCACAACGATTTTGCCCGCCTACCGCCGCTGTATCCTGAGTATGACGAGGAGGAGCGAAAACTTCCCCAACATAACGAGGACGCACCCTTCCCTGACGGTCGTCATGCTCGCTTCATTCGCTTCGATAACCAGATCTGGGGTCTTGGTTTGAACAACCAGCTCTTCGAAATGTAAGTCTTACGTGCTTATTCAACGCCTCTATCTGTACTTTATGGATGCTAATGCTGTATATCGGATACGTACACCCGACCCCTACATCGATGCCAAACCAGACTTCTCAATTCTGAGATAGCACGGCGTGCGGAAAGGTCGTACGCCTTCACTCCCTACGTATGGAAACGAGGTGCTTGGGGCGAGTACATTGATGTGGAAGAGAACAACCACCTGGTTGGCTCCTCCGCAAAAGTGCGCGCCGCTCGGGTGCCTCTTCGTGCTATCATACAGTCTCCGACATCAGGGGAGCCGTGGCCTACCCTTGCCGACGAACCCTCGACCTCACCACCACGGGCTGTCTCTGAGCGCTGGTACGAACACATGTGTCCGCGCTACAAGCGACTCGTGATAAATCCAGAGGAGACAAACAAAGAAATCGGTGTGGATTTCGAAAGAGATGATACCCTCGTTATCTTGGATAAATGGGCAGAGTACCTGCGAAACCTAGATCACCCATGCGTCCACATCAAATACAATACTCCCCGAATCATCGACTTTCGGTAGGCACTTGATCCTAGCAAATTCTTCCCTCCCGCATTGTGGGCTCACGCTTTACTATCGGACCCCGTTTCTAGCACGATGGGGTCTCCAACCCTCGAGTCCTTGTGGCCCTCGTTCTCAACCTCACCAGTCATGACTGCTTTCGCCTGGTCCCCTCTCGTCCATAATGCCGTTGAGCGCAATTTGGATTCTCTTCACCTGCGAAGCGGAGATAGCCCGCCACATGACCCACCATCCTCATCGGTACCCGGGCTAGTCACGCTTCATGTACGAAGACAAGACTTCAAAGACCGTACGTCATTTTCGCGTCGGCCAGGATTGAACCCTGTGTCAATAAACTCACAGTTCATACCCCATAATTTTGAGCAGATTGCAGCTGGATAGCTCGTGGGTGATCTACTCTTCGCTTGTCCTCAATCTGTTGATATATCTTAATCCCTTCTAGGATTTGCGCCGTTCCATGGATGGAGTCACCTTTCCTTCCTCCCTGACCGAATAGATGTCGCCCCTGGCACTTCTGAAGACGACCGCTTAGCGTACGCCTTCCCGCGCTGCTGGGTCGAACGTTCCACTATCGTTGAACGCCTTCGCTTATTACGTACCGAGTATGCCGACAACTTGGCTGGAAAGACCATTCATCTTAATAAGGTCCATCTGGCTACGAATGGGGACGCCGAGTGGGTGGAGGAGGTACGAAGAACACTACTGGATGATGGGTGGGAGAGTGTCACGAGCACTTATGACTTGATGCTGGGGTGGGAGGAGCGAGGAGTGCCAGTCGATGGTGCAATTGGTGCGTCCCGATCTTATTCTGCGGCTCCTCCGCTCTCCACTTAACACTTGTTCTCTGCCTCATGCCTTCTTCCATCTTTGATGCGACAGACATGGAATTTGCGTCTCGGGGTGAAGTGTTCGTCGGGAACGGCTTCTCAACATTTACGTCAACTGTGTATGTCCGGCTACTCTCGCTGGGGGCCGCGAAATGCACCCACTAGGCTATGTACTGATTCATCTTTGATCCAGTGTTTCATTGCGCCTGGTCCGACAAATTCCAGCCATCCAAACTAGGTTTTGGTGACGAATACTTTCTATCGCTCAGCCCATTGCGCTTGAAGAGCTTGGTGCATGGTGGTTCTCGATACTTATAATTTACTGGTCGCTGGCTGAGCAACCCGAGCGACACGCCCCCAAAATCATGATGCAATACACGAGCCTGCTGCCACCTATGGACTAGATGAGCATCCAATATACCCCATAATATACATTACACCTAATAGTATATATGCTCAGGATTGATGTGCTTCTGAGTCTGCTTGATTATCTGATCCAAAGGCTTGTCAAATGAGCTTTAATCGTAACGAGTCGTCGTTCCTCGCTGTTAGCGCGAAGTTGAGAGGGTTATCGAGCACTTCCATCCCCTGTGCGCACAGTAATGTAACACTGATAAAGATTAAATTCAGTGAAGGAAGGAGATATCATTGAAAAGGTGCCCATAACACCAGATCATGATCCTAAGTCCATCAATGAGCTCAAGAGGGCTTTACGGAGGGATAATCGGAGAAGTGTAGCAAGTACACATATCTAGAGGTGGAATGACAAGAGAGCGGGACGTCCTAGATAAGGCTATTGGCACGTAATCTCCCCTAATCAACAAGGACGATAACTTGAGCATCCTGCAATTGATCAGCCTATCAATCTTTACTTTGTTCTATAATAGTTCTTCTGCAGACCTGGAGATGGCCGCGAGAAGCGAGGTGTCTGTAGGCAATGGGTTTTCCGTGTCCACGTCTACCAAGTATGCCCCCAATGCTTAATTGAAGTATATTGAGGTCTCGCTGACACTCTCCCATGGCAGGGTATTGCTTAGGCTGAGCAGTGGACTTCCACTGAATCAAACTTGGTTTTGGCGACGTATAGGAGGGTCATCTCGAGGCATTGCAGCATAAGTATAACCTCGTGGACCAGACGAAGGTAGTTGTGATTCGGCCAACATTCTACCGATTTATTCAGGCAGGCCAGCCTACGGAATTCCGGCTGATGGTGGTCGCCTCACAAGCAGCAGCAGCTAGCATCATTGAGAGGTCCCGGCATCCGTGGCTAGGGGACTTATATGTGTTTGTGAATCTTTTTTATTGAAAGAAAGAGTCGTTCAATCCAGAAGCATTAGCCAGTGCGCACTTGTTGCGATCGACGACTGGTGACCAAACAATCTCAATAAGTGCAGCTGCTACCTCCGACAATGTTGACATGCTATGCAGCTATCACCATCGAGACCCTTATTTTTTCATTGTAGGTACTATATAGTGGTCCTGCCAAATCGTAACTAATGTCTTACTGACGATGCATCTTCATTCCGGTAGGAATGTCATACTACCAGCCTGAATCAAATTCAGGCATACCAACCTGTCGAAAACCGGTCGCCCATGCCCTACTGCTACCTTGCGGCTGATATTGGAGGAATCTTATGACCTGATCTTGCCGGCGAATCCTTGGCTCTACCCCCATGGGCTGTCTCCAGGCGTTGGCAAGAACACATGTCTGTGCTCCAAGCGGGTCCGTGATGAACTGAGAAGAGACGAACAAAGAGATCAACATAGGCATCGAAAACGACCGCACTGTCACCATCTTGGATAGATGAGCAGAGCAGTCGCAAAATCTAGTTGACCCATACGTTCACATCGTGCACAATGGTCTGAGATCATCGACATTCGATATTTACTTGGCACTATAAACACTCTCAGCATTGCGTTGACTGATCTATATTTACTATCAAATTCCTCTCCTAGAATGTTCGGGACCCCAACTCCCGATCTTTATGGCCTCTGGTCTCAACGTCACCAGTCATGACTGCCTTTCACGCTATCCATTTTGGTTCACGATATCTGTCAAGCACGGTGTGGGCTCCATTCATCTGCAAGGCTTGTTGAGTCCACCATACAACACGCCGTCGTTGAGTAGATTGTAGATGGATGATTCGTGTGTGATCTAGTCCTTGCTTTCCCTCCACTTTGGCCACCTTCCTTCGAAGGATTTTCATAGGTGGAATTACATTTCCTTCCTCCCTGACCTTCCAGAAACTACCCGCTAGCCGACGTCATCACTCCATGCCGGGTGAAACTTTCCGCTGTTACTGAGCGCCTGCACTCATAACGCACCAAGTACGCCAAAAATTTGGCTGGAAAGACCATTCATCTGAAGAAGGTTCATCTGATGATAAATGGGGTCGCCGACTGGAAGGAAGTATGAATATCATCACTGAATGATAGGTGCGGGGTTCAACGAGCATGTATGACCTGATGTTGGTGTGGGAGGAGCGAGGTATGCCAGTCCATTGCGCTCTCAAGATCATTTCGAGCTGGCTTTGCTCCCGTTACGTCTGCCGGCCTCCTGGTCGCTTGACCACTAACCCATCATTATATTAGATACTGAATCTGCGTCTCGAGGGGAAATTCTGGTTGGGAACGGCTTCTCAACATTTACGTCAACTGTGTGTGTTCATCTGCTCAGCCCTGTTGCGAGGACACCCTTGCAGCCGATCGGCTAGCACACGATCTAGTCTCCTGCCCGCGCTCAGACAGATAAGTTCCGGCTATCCAGACAATTTTTTTCTGGTGTCCAGGAATGTAATACTCATAATCGTGGAGCAAAGCACGCGAAGCTATGCGGCTCCTTTGACACGAGCAAATTCCAGTGGCTGATAGATGAGAAATGACTTCGCACGCCCACGAATGTCACGATAACGATATAGGGAGACTTTGCTGTCGATAAACTAAAGGTGCATCCAAGATGCCCTGTAATGCAGTCTCCACCATACCTCATACGGGCGAAAATGCTGTGTCGACTCGCGCCAAGATCTTCTAAGTGAATGGTTATCTCGCATCATGACAATACTAATTGATTCGTTACTGGTCCCTTCAGTTTGGTAGTCCCACACTGGACTGCGCAGGGGAGGCGGAATGTTTTAAAGTACGTCAAAGCCCTCACTAATGATTAGATTATAGCCGGTAACGCGGAGACTTCCTGATCCGTGACTCCCCGTATCGCTTTGTGAGGCTATGCACTTTTATCTTTCGTTTGTCGGCTAGAGGGATAGCGGCGGTCCCCAATCGACTTCACCTCCAACATCTGCATTTGAAACTGACGAAACGTTCAAATAAGACATCTTGATGTACAAGGCTCAAATAGTCGTAAATCAGCGAAATGGACGTTGAAAAGTGAGTCCTTTGAATGTTGGGACTTTGACGTGCATGTCATCGCCCGACAATAGATGAACTAATTATAACTCGAGCTTGGCACGAGCCTCCCATTGCGCCTTTTTGACCAGCAACCACTTTCCTTGCGGTATATAAGCGGGTAATGGGGTATGCTAGAGAGTTTTCATGTCGTTCCATCGAAGTAATAGAATAGTGGGATCACGGAAGGAAAACGGGAAATGGGGAATATATGTGTAATGGCTCAGCGGGACCGCCAAGTAACAGGGCCACGTCTAGGAGCCCCACAACTCGGCAACAAGCAATCTCAGGCGAGCGCAAGAGATTAAGCTTCAATAACGGTAGTCCAGAGCCTCAACTATTCAGGCTCAAAGATAAAGGCATCACAGCGGAAACATACTATCTTGGGAGTAGTGATAGGTAACGTAAATATTGGAATGCAGGCTTGGTTTTCACATTTTAATGAAGAGAGGCGCTCGCTAAACGCTGCTGGTATGCGAGGAGATATATTTGACCCTGTTGTGATCGTATCTCATTTTCTTGGCTTTCCAATCCCTTGGGGACCGGCCATGCTGCGGTCAAATTCTTACCATGGGGCCTCGTTTCGCTTCAAATTCCATCATCAAACGCCCCCTTTCCCACTTGGCAGAATTATATATTGGTGCTCCTCGACTGGCATTTACATGTCAGTTCCCCGCGGCGATACCAGCGATTTGGGGAGTACTTCAACCACTTGTATCGCGCGGTAAACAAGCCAGACTGCCTATAATCCCCCTTTAACCTCTCCCTCCCCAGGACCACTCGTTCAGAACACGGAATATGGCACCTGCCGCTATAACACACCTGTGGCGCAGGCGGTCTCCCATCGTTCGCACAATCTTTGTCATCTGTCTCGGGATTGTGTCTTTTATCCTAGTGGTGGGCTCTATGGGCGCCCGCAGAGACTTTCGAAGCATCTCGCGGCTCTATACCAATTGGTTTAACCGCCTCCCCCCTTTATACCCTCAATACGCGGCGGAAGAAGTCCTGCTGGCCCAGCATAATGTCAGCCTATCATTCCCTGAAGGTCAAGATGGTCGATTTATTCGCTTTGAGGATCAAATGTGGGGTCTTGGTCTCAATAACCAGCTATTTGAGATGTAAGTGTGACCGTGCAGTTCCTCTAGGCATTACTTGATCTACGCTTTGGGCTCCTTCCGCATTCCGCATTGAGGCTGACGTCCTGCCATCTCATCCACAGCCTCCTGAATTCTGAGATTGCCTTGAGATCCAATCGTGCCTACGCATTTACACCTTTTATCTGGGATGCCATCGCCGAAGGCAACTTCGTCCCCCTCAAAAGTGACACACATCTCCCGGCTGCGCTCCCTACCAAATTCCGTGCCACCCGTATACCTCTTCGAGCAATTATACAATCTCCGACTTCTGGAGAGCCTTGGCCCATTGATCACACACCACCTCCTCGCGCTGTGTCGCATAAGTGGTACGACCAAGTGTGCCCTTGGGAACGCCGCGTCGTAATTAACACTATTGAGACCAACGAGCGAATTGGCGTTAATTTTGATAGGGACAACGTTGTTGTCATTATCGAAAGGTGGTCAGCGTATTTGCGCAACCTAAATCAGTCATGTGTTCATATCAATTGGGATGCACCACGAATCAACGATTTCAGGTATGTTGGCGTTTTTCTTTCGGTATCCCCAGATTGATCGAGGTAATATTGGCCCCAATTTGGCCAGAACTATGGGCGATCCCGCTCTTGAGCAACTGTGGCCATCCTTCTCCACATCACCAGTCATGACGGCTTTCAGGTGGTCAAATATCGTATACCGCGCCGTGGAGAAGAACATACGTCTCCTTGGACTTTCAAGCTCTCCGATGAGGATTGAAGGGCGGCCCAACATTGGGTTGATCAATCCGGACGTATTGACCGGACTTGTAACACTCCATGTCAGGCGGCAGGACTTCGTGAGCCGTACGTGAAACAGCTTCTCCTACTCCCGTGGTGTTTGATTATGAATATGACGCCCACTTCTTCCACAATAGACTGCGCGTTCCTCGCAAGTACGTCAAAATTTACCATACGCTCTGGTAATATGAAGCATTGATACACCACCTCGCTTCCATCAAATTGCGCCATACCTTTATTTCGCCAGAATTCGCTCACTTTCATGGCTGGTCTCAGCTTTCTTTCCTTCCTGATCGTCTCTTTATCCCTCACTCTGCTTCCGGATCGGAGGAAGAGCGCGCCAAACTAGTTTTTCCCCGGTGTTGGCTTGAAATTGACGCCATCGTGCAGCGCCTTCATTCCTTGCGTACAGAATATTCAAACGCTAGCAAGAGGAATGACGGGAAGGAGGGGAAGAGGGAAATATTGTTGAGAAAGGTGCATATAGCGACAAATGGGGAGCCTGAGTGGGTAGACGAGCTTAAAAGGGCTTTGTGGAGGGATGGCTGGGGGAGGATGACAAGTACGTATGATATGGATTTGGATTGGGAAGAGAGTGGAACTCCCATGGACGGTGCTATTGGTACGTTGCTCCTCGAATAATAGAGGAGCGTCATACCAATAATTCAATTGATAATGTTGCAGACCTGGAGATGGCCACCCGAGGTGAGGTTTTCGTAGGAAATGGGTTTTCGACGTTCACATCAACCACGTAAGCAAAGCTGGGTATGCTGAAACCTTTGGAGGTCTCTGCTCACTGTTTCTGCAGGGTGTCGCTCAGGCTAGTCAGGGGGATTCCACCAAATCAGACCCGATTCTGGTGATGAATAAGTGGTTGCTATTATCGTGCCATAGGAGCATTATGGAATTATAGAGTGGCCAGTTGGCCTAGTTTAGTGCTCAATGCTCAGGTTCTCTCGCTCAGCAACGAAAGTTGGGTCTAGAGCCATTTCCCCGCTGATAGGCTGGGATATGACATATGTACGGCTGCCCCATGGCACTTAATTGAAGGAGTGGGTGCTATGGGTCGCTCAACTAAGGAGGGGGGGGGGATGACGTCCATTTGTGAACCCGTGGCTGAACTTGGAATGTGTTTGTTGTGGTCGACGGCGTGTGACCAAACAATCCCCGCAGGTGTGCAAACTAGCGCTGCTGATGTCGACATACTATGCGGCTATTACTATTTGGGCCCTCATTTCTCCATTCCAGGTACTGTGGAATGGTCTTTAAAAACAATAAGTAATGCCTTACCGATGATATCTCTCCCTTCCAGTATGGATACCATACTGCCGGCCTGAATCAAATCCAGGACGTCCTCACTTGTCAAAAGCCAGTTGCTAACGCTTTACCATTACCCTCCGACTGCGTTGAAATGTCTAAGACTGTCTTTGGGATTGTAACCGCCTCGTTCACTCTCGGCGGCTTCCTAGGCAGCTCATTCGCGTCCTACTTTCTGGAGAGATGGGGGCGAAGAGGGTCTCTCATTATCAACTCTATGGTGGTTGCCCTCGGAAGCGCATTTTTCTCTGCCTCAAGTACCATTAATGGCCTTATGTTTGGACGGTGAGCTGGCATGAGATATTAGTATTGGAACAACATTGACATTCTATGATGGAATCGCTTTGGTTGCAACTGGTCTACTAGGTTTCTTATTGGGATAGGTTGCGGATTGGGACTGTGCGCTCTGCCTCTTTATCTTGCGGAAACTGCGCCCGCACGGTTGAAGGATAAAGTTGGTTCGTCCCTTAGTGCGATCCTCGGAGAAATTCTGTTCACTGTGTTACATCCAGGCGTATTGAATCAACTGTCCATAACAATTGGAATTCTGGCTACTCAGGCTATCGGTCTCCCCCTTGCAAGAAGTTCTCAATGGCGCCCCGTTCCCTTCGCTTCGGCCCTTCTTGGGGTTGCGCACGCCGCGCTCGGTGTATTCGTTAACGACACCCCTGCCTGGCTTGCGGCCAAAGGGCGTCACTCTGAAGCTGAATCGGTCTCTCGTACACTTCATGGTCTCAAGGATGGTGAATCTCTCCCGTCTTCATCCCAGCACGCCTCTGGCCGCTCGACGCCGGCAAGGATTGACACCGATGCTGAAGTGCGGGCAGCGCTTCTTGCGCCAAGCTCTGACGAGCCTGAGTCTCCAGAACTCATGCGACCATCGTCATTGGTCCCACCGACGGAATCAGTTGGGGTGCTCGAGCTCATCACAACACCTGATCTCCGGCGTGCATTGTTCATTGTTTCACTGGCGATGATCGCTCAACAATTCAGTGGTATCAATGCTGGTAAGGTTATCCTCGTCAACAGTTTGCGGCATGGGCGCTCAGCATACGTCTTTTGTGCAGTAATCTATTATAGCACAGATATCCTCAAGGAGGCACTTACGGTGGACGCTGGGATGATTTCCGTATTGATCTCTGTTGTGAATGTTGTCATGACCTTTGCTCCCATCATCCTCATCGGAGTAAGCCATGTCGTCCTCACCAAATATCAGCCTCCGCACCCGGTCACTGATATGAGATAATCCATGATTAGAAATTTGGAACAAAGCGGCTTCTCATGCTCTCAATCTTCGGAGCATTTATATCTGTGGTTGCCCTTGGTCGAGCATTAGACCGTGGCCTCAATTGGCTTAGCAGCTTGGTAAGTCGTGCTCTGTCAAAGGACTGTTGATGAGTATTCAACTCTGTGTTATTCTTACAGGCAATTCTTACATTTGTCGCGTAAGTGCCTTTACTCTTTGCATATAGATGTTTGCACATTCTGACTGACCCCGTTGCATGGAAATCATCTGCTGTTCAACAGATCGTTTGCTTTGGGATTGGGCCCCGTCCCCTTCATGCTCACCGCAGATCTTGTGCCGTATTATGTAAGAGGCTTATTATCTTTACATGCTACGAACAGAGCCATTGAGAAGAGATTAACTCGGATCCTTACAGGCTGCATCTTCCCTTTCTGCCTTCGCTCTCGCCCTGAACTGTAAGTGTAGGGGATCCTCTATCCTGGGAGTAGAGTCTGACCATCACGTAGGGACCGCGAACTTTATTGTCGGCGTGTCATTCCTGCCGTTGCGTGACCTACTTGCTTCGATCGGCAGTGGGGATGGCAGTGGGGATCATCCTGACACGGGTAAAGGTCGAGTATTCTACGTTTTTGCGGCGATGCTGGCACTGGTTGCTGCCACACTTCGGGAATTGTTTAAAAGACGCTGAGCAGCCTGGATCTGGAGGCTCATCGGGGAATAAGCGCAAGATAACAAACTCGTGTATTATTACGATTAT
>WIDE01000158.1:0-55119 GCA_015039315.1 Clavulina sp. PMI_390
TTGACAGCATTCGAGACCTCGTGCGCCCCGAGTTGTAGGTCTGTTCGTGAGGAGAATCCTGCATCAGGTCCTGATCAATCGACTTTATTCAGTACTCCGGAGCATTCCCGAAATCAACCCAGTCAACCTTCGTTGGTCTCAAGCGACTCACATCTGGTGCCGCACGCGCGCACGTTGACTCATTGGGTCTTGACATGACTCCCTGTTGAGATCAGCCGATCTATCTTGAGTCAGGGACTCGTCAGGAGACTTTCTCCAAGCTTGAAGCGGACAACGTGTCCCGCTAATACGACACCATGATGTCGCTCCAAGGTCTAGGGAAGGAATAGGCGGTTGTCGGGTGGACAAGAAAGCAGAATGGAAAGAGCCAGGGACAGCACGAGTGAGTCGGTTAGCCCACTCGTTCTGCGTATGTAATGTGAGTGAGTTGCAGCATAGTATTTGCTTTCTCAGCTCTTTGGGGGTCGTCTATTTGCTCCCACCTTTGATATGAGGTTTCCGATCACCTGATTTTTTTCTCACCTCTGCAGCGTAACTCCTCGATGGACCGGCCGTGTGAAGAAGATCTGCCCGCGCCTTCATCAATAGGCGCCGTCGAGCTCGCTGGCTGGGACAGGATGAACGATTTTTGGTTTTGGAACCGCTCTAGATTGAAGAAGCACTAAAGTTCGGCAGGCTCTCGATGGTTCCGTCGTGTTAATGGAAATTCAACATCAGCATGAAGGACGTCGCCATGAATTCAGGCGTCCCCGCTTCGGCCCCGTTCGGGATCCCGGCATCTGGGAGTTGGAGGGTAGAAAATGGTTTCCATGTGCCTGACTAGTTCAAGAGGTCCGACCTATCAGCACAAGAGGGTCTGAGCGGTTCCATGCAGTGTTCCCGTGAGGGAGGGCGTGGGGTGTTCAGGGGAAGTGATGTTCGCGCGGTTTCAACAGTCGGTCGAGGCTGTTCTAGGGGGCGACTGGCGCGCTGATCAAGATGGGTAATATCATGTACGATATCAGCAGCTTTTTCCATGAAATTCACTCGTCATCAATACAACATAGTGCTTGCCGAATGCGCAAGGTGTCAAGGATGACACTTCAAAATGGTTTGAGTGGACGGATACATTGGGGAGAATCACGTCCCTATACTGGCTCGCCAACACGCCTAGAGAATAAAATAGGGGCCTAGACACACTTGGGTGGCGTCGAGGGTGTCGAAGGACGGCTTTGTCGTGAACGGCGCTGGGTTCAACGCGGTGATGGTGAACCGTGAAGTAGTCACGTGCACCAGAGCCACCCCAAGCACGGCAGAAAGGGCTGAGAGCGTCCCCTCATGAGCTCTTTTCATCGAAACCATGGCCCAGTTGCTCTATATTCCAGCCCCAGTCCGGACATGGTCACCTGCACGAATATCACATCGTTATTCCCCTCCCCCTCCTCCTGCCCAGCCCCTGCCGTCGACCCAGATCCCCCCGAGCATAGGACAACAATCACCCTCCACAACCCGTTCGCCAGCTCCTCCCACTTTTTTCCGTCCTCCCCAGTCAGGCCTATTATCCACATAATTTTCGACCACACTCCCCCGTCGACAAACTACGGAATTTAGGACCTCCGTGAGCACAGCACCTGTGAGATGGACGGAGGCAGATTCGCGGACGCACCCGTTCCTCAGCTCAAGCAGTACTACCAGCTTACACTGGTCGACGGCTCCCAACGTATTGGAAAGCTCGCGGAACCCCAGGATGCCCAGGTCGTCTATGTAGGTGTTCACCGCACGACACGTTCTACACGTGACTAACGGCGTTCTGCGGTTTCCTCCTACTATCATGCCATCGTACTGGTGCGATTGCATCCCTCATGCTCCCCTCTGGCATATCGCCTTGCCCGGTCATTTTTTGGTACGTTCGGTGTTGAGGGGGTGATCAGAAGAGGGTGGACGGGAAGGATATCCCATGTTATCGATTGATGTACTGGGGAGGCGACGTACCCGTCGAAGTCCCCGCAAAATTCCTTACGCAGAGGTAAGACTGATTTCTTTACCTTCTCGCGAGGCCTGGATCCCGGCTTGGGCGACAGTTGAGTGGACGGACCACCCGAGAGATACTGCATCAAAAATGACTAACCTCACTCGCCCCCTACCTGTTCGATAGCAATAGGAGGCGTATGACCCGAGCACCCTCGCCCGTCGACCTCTCATTACTGTTCTTCCGCGCCGTGGCTCTTAGTTTCCGTCAAACACAAGCCAGCCTCGCCGAGTTCCAAGGCGACAATTATCCTCGTCCACATACCACCCCGGGCGACCGCTCCAGAGTATACGAGAGCAACCAAGGTATCCGCTGGGGCGAGAGAGACAGGCAACCCCACGGCAGGGACGGTGGTCAAGAGGCTGACAAGGTGTCCAGCGGAGTAAATGATCGTCCCTTGGCCTGGTCCCGCCAGGCTACCGAAACCCAAGAAGTGATACGCAATCTGGAGGAAGTGCATCGGAAACGCAAGATTTCGGACCAAAATCCTACGGCTTTCGAGGCGTGGACATCCCAGGCTTTCAACATAGATCACCATCATCTTCCATATAGATACGGCGATGGGATCAGTGCGTCCCTAGACAGTGCCGAGGCTGGGCTCGAGCCAGAGAGCCGTGGTCTTCGTGCCACAGTTGGCGTCAGCGCCAGGTTGACCAAGTCGTCGTCCCTCGTCCGTCGCCGGCACCAATCCTCTGGGTCTCCCCCTTGGAGCAGCAGCTCATCTCACGCCTCAGCCACCATTCACCTTCCCCCCCTGCCCCAGCATCGCCATAGGGCCGTCACTCGTACCCTTCACCCCGTCTTCAGCCCATACACTTTCAGTACCTCCACGACCCCTATTGAGACGGGAGATTTCCACCAGCAATCCTCCCCGTCCTCTTCGTACTCGCATCCGCATTCGGAGAGCTGGTCGTCTTCTTCGAATCACGATTACTCGGTGACATCAGACTCATCGTCCTCTCACCAGGATCGGGGCCAAGACCCAGTTCAAAACCGTCCACCATTCTTCCCTTCCCCTCCACTTCCATTCGTTTCAACACACCCTCGCTCACACGACCAGCCTTACCGACATAGGCGTACCTTTGCCAGCTACCAGTTTCGCTACCTCCCCTCTCCTTCACGTTCCCCCTCGTTATCCTCGCCCCACATGCCCAGTTTTCTCCCAAGACAACGACGAAAGTGTGACGTTGATCAAACAAGCGAATGGGATTCCCATAGCTGAGGCTCTTCTCTGCCTTCCCTCGTACGACAGCCATACCGGACGAACGGCGTTGGGTCGCTGCTGCCGCTCCAAATTACAGGATCAGAACGAGTGTGGTGCGAGAGGGATCACGAGTAATGGCTGACGAGGATGATGAGGTGTTGAGGATGGCAGGACCACAAGACAAGGACAGGTATAGCAAGAAGGCCTCGGCGATGTATCCCATTGTTGACGACAACGACAGGTTGGACGGACGCGCCACTGATAGCCAGCACAGCTAGCTCTTGGGCGCCGCGATGCAAACCCTCCTAATGCACAACACCACTCATTCAAGCAAGATGCCTTCCTATCCGAGGAACACGAGGGCCCATGTTCCCAATGTCGAAACTGGATGAATCGGAGATCGCGAGGATTGACGCTCTCATATCGTCGAAAACGGTGCATATTGATGTTTTCTTTATTGAGTTTTCGGGGAATGTAACTGTTGGCCTATGCGGCTCGGTATCCAGTGATTCACCATAAACGCGAGGTTGAGTTCGATCCGGCAACACCCGGTTGCATTCAGTTGTTTGCTCTTGATGCGACACACCACATCTATTCCGCTATAAGGAAGGCCCGGAATCGCGGAACTCACAATTCTTTGATTTCATGATTCATATCCGACCGTGGCTCTCACCTATCGGGGATATGTTGTTCTGAATATGTTTACGATCACTGACACGTCAGGCGAAATCCGAGTCCTCTGTTCTCAATACGATCGTTCCCACCAAGCATGTATGGCATCCCTCAAGTTTGTGCGCTCTATATATAACTGCAGATCCATTTGAGCTTCGATTAGCTTCCTCTCTAGCTTGGATTCTTCTGGCTAAACGTAGGATTGCAGTTCATTACAAGGAGGTCGACATCTCTTGTTTAGCGCGGTTCTGCTCCGGTTCAACCCTGATCTACAAATAATAGGGACTGGGTGGAATTGTACTCTAGTGCTAGACCCTAGTCATCTGTCCACTTGCTCTAGTTGGATAGTAACACTGTCTAGACCGAGCTCTCCATGTCCATCTAAACTGATTGGGAGCACAGCGCATATGATTGAGTTCGCCCTGATCATATCCTGGTTTCTTCCCACTCTTCTCAATCTTTCTGGCCTGTATAAGGATTGTTCCACTCAAGCAAATAAATATATTAGAATCTAGTAGCTCTATCACGAACGACTGCCCGACTCTCATGCTAATCCGTGATATTCGCGTTCAGTCAAGGCTTCCGTCAGCGATCAAGTTCTCGCGTTGAGCCACGAGCAGGATCTATAGAGCGGTCTACGCTCTTTCACAAGCATTCCCACTTCATACCCGCAGACTCCGCCGTCACGTCCAACCTTTGGGCTTGTTGAAAGGAGCCGCGCGCACGATCTGCGATCCAAGCGTAGCGAAGCAATGATCCAAGGCGGCGTGTATGCGCGACCGGCTGATGACGGAGAACAGAAGACAAATTTCGAACATCCGTGAGTACACAGTATGTTCAGATCGACTCAAATCGGCTCGATCAACCTCGATTGTGTGGAATGACAATACAAGCTGGTCCCGACCATGTGTGTGCATCATACAATGGAAATGCGTAGCAAGATTCTCAAAATCGATACTTTGCGGATTTTCTGAGCCGCAGGATTCTCCCGAACCACGCCTCGGCGGAAGCTTGTCCGCGGGCAGTAAACAAGCACAAACATATCGGGATCGCTGTTTTTCCTGTGGGGAGGTTTCTTTTAAACGGGTCATCTCTGGTGTTTGAAAATGGCCCCAGCCATTTTGGCCCGCTGCATCAGTGAGCGAGAATCAGTAGCTGGGCGGGTACGGGTGTCCAGATGGCCGAAAGCTCTGTTGCACTCAGCAGGGCCTTTATGGATCTTGTATGGACAGCAAGACACTTCTCTTCTCTAGCATGTTCATTGGTATCCCTCAATGGCCAAACTATGGCGGAATAAAAAATGTGTTGCGCGTTTCAAACAGCTGGCGCGGATGAGTCGCTCGTGGAAGGAAGGTCCCTGAATAGCGAACAGGTGGAATTTTTGTATCTGGCCGATCTTTCCATTGAATGAGCTGTGAAGGAGCTACCCCCGAACCGGTAGAAGAATCGTGTCTACTGTTTGGCTATGATGCCTTTTGAATTAGCTGTCTATCGGGCCTTGATCGCTTCATATTTTTCTCACCGTCCCCCTTGCTCTCATCACATCCGAGAACTGCACGGTCACTTTACGTGTACCAGTCATTTGTTAATCAATTCCTCCAACAAGTAAATCCGTTCTAGTTTGTTCTATGCATGAGGTGCTTCAAAGCGGTCAATATTCTAGAGTTGTTAACAAGTCTGCGACGAGTAATTCGTATCTCCCTATTACACGTGAAACAATTTTATGCATTGAGACGGTGGAACGGACTCCGCTCCGGCCCTAGCTGACTATGTTGGGATATAGGAATTGGGGTCGCAGAAACGATTGGCCGCGTGGCGCAGCCAAATAGCGACGTTGAACAACTGCACTGCTAAGAGGAGTGATACCATTGCCCCTAGCTTCCGGCCGTGGTTAGGGAGGGCGCGTGTCAGTGCAGGACGGATCATGGGGTTGGGTAGTCGATCAGCCTGTCAGTCCCAGCGGCTCGACGAGAATGCTGTGGCTGAGCACCTCGTAGGCCCATTCACGTATTAGATATTGCTCATAGCGCCATGGATTATGGAATTGATCGTAGAATGGAGATCTGCACAGATGGGAGTCGTCACATTTTTGAACGCTAGTGTGAGGGAGACGTTCCAGCGGCAGCCTACAGCACTCTCGCGCCACGACGATATTAGAACAGATGAAGGGGAGTATAGATTAATCTACCATTGGAAGGCTCTTCAGCATTTCGTTGTCGGTTGGGCGGACCAACACGTCTGTTGTAGCGAGTCACGTGTGGGAGCCCGTCACTCCCAACATGGCAGGGCAAAGTGAAAGCCTTTTCAACGCTCCCCCTTGCATTGCAGTCCTTGTCTCGCTTCCTTCTTCACCACTCTACCCATATACGGTCGCCGGCGTGGATATGATATGGCGCCCTCCACCCTCTCCTGCTCCGAGCACCCGCCATCAGCAGCTCTAGCCCCTCCTAACCAGACGAGAAAAGTCCGCCTTTCGAAAGCCGGTCACTGGGGCCTACGATTATTTTCCGCCACTCTCAGCATCCTCTGACACTCCCATAAATTTCGACGGCACTATTTGCCTCCGAAGCCAGCCGTGTGTGTGCTGCCTCGTGCAACGGCGTCAAACACTATATGGATGTGACGGCAGGACTTGAAGACTCGTGCACTCGGCCAGAACTTTACTACTCACTCACCCTCGACGACGGCTCCCAGGTCGTCGGGAAGTTAGTGGACCCTCGGCACGACAAGGTCTTCCGTGTAAGCTGCTCACCGCCTTCCCGTTCCCCCCCTTCGTTACTGACTTTTGCCCCACGACTTTTTCCTCCTCCCTGGCTTTCGCTCGGGTTTGGCTTCGCATGACGATTTCTCGAACCGCCCCCTGACCGGAAATTGGTAGCGAGTGCACGGTTATAATGTTCTCTGCTATCAATTAGCATACTCGGGCAGCGCGCCCGTCGATGTACCCGCACGTTTTCTCAGTTGGAGGTAAGACCCCACTTCCTCCATTGTGCCTTTTTCCCAGTCCAGCGAGGCCTCGATGGTTTACTAGGTCGCAGGTCGGAGCAACATGGGAAACTCCAATTCAAAAAACTGACGTTCCCCCTTTCTCCTCAAACAGTAGTAGCAGGGAAATGACTCCAGCCCCTTCACCGTACGATCTCTCAGAGCTCTTTCTTCGTGCACTCGCTCTCGAAGCCCAGCAGACTCAAGACATTTTCCATGATTTCTTCGACATCGACGGATTTTGCTTCCGTCATGGCAACGAGTGGGCCGGACAATGGAATCCACCTGGGGCAGCATGTGCTGAACTTATGAGGAAAAAATGCAGGAATGATGTCGGCATCCACGTAGATGAGGCTGATAATCAACTCGGCGTCTCTTCCTCTGCCAACACTGACGTGCGTGGGACAGGGATTGCGTACGAGAGCGGTGCGAGCATGGAGATCCGGCGGGAGGGTGGAGTTTCGCGGGATGATACCCAGAGAATTGAGCTCTCATCCGTGTTTGACGATGGGGCGAATGACTGCATTGAGGGTATTGAGCCAGAGCGCGCGACGAAGAAACGGCTAGCTCCAAAACGCGGTGACGAGCGTCCTTCGCATCACGCCGACGTCAGCGCTAATCCTATCCTTGGTGCCTTGCTAACATACCTCCCTCAACACTGCCAGCAGGAGTACTTCAGCCCTTCCACGGTCAGCTGCAGCTCACCCCTCACCCCCGTTACCAACATCTGCCTTCCTTGTTCCACTCATCCATTTCCTCATCCCCACCAATCGCTGGTCGAACTTCCCATTTTGAAGCTCCCTTCCCCAACGATCAAGAGCAGGCTGAAAAATCCCATTGGGATGGGATACATCCATTACCAATATCGTCCGCCCTCTCCGCCCCCCGCATATACACGTTCTCCTCCTCGTTCTCAGAACCAGAGCTCGAACCACTATTGTGGGATAACACCACCCATGCATTCCTCGTTCCATGGTCCAGAGGGTTTGTCGTATCCTCACCATTCATTGCACCTTCCGGTCGCTCTCCCCGTCGCATCTCGATGGCCCGTAGATTGCCGACAGAACGATGATGACATCGAGTGTGCGAGTGAACAAGAAATCATTCGCAGTCTCGAACTCCAACGTGACAAGGACCTCCATCGTACATGGCTCGGCACGGAAGGCTATCAGAGTTTGACGATGTCCGAAGAGCGCACCCCAGTGAAGATCAAGAAAAATAAATGGGCCGCTGGAACTTTTGGTATGGTGCCTGACTTTGTGGCGCGAACTTGGACATATGGCGACAGCGATGAGCTCGAAGACAAGGATGGCCGCCTCGAAGACAAAGACTTCGACAGAATCGTTGACGAGCAGGCAAAGGTGGAGGAAGATCTCCACGCTGGGGCCGGGGACTTTGGTCGCCAAGAGGTGTTAAGATGTACGACTGTGGATCGAAGCCTGCGCAGTAATCATCGGAACCCAAGCCCAAGTGCCAATCAACAGCCTTTCAGCTCGAGTCATCTTGAGAAGGACCTCGGCATCGAGACTCTAGAGAAGGTAAATAGCGCCGTCGACCGGGCGAGGACGGGATGTCAGACACATCTGGGTGCATCTGCTAGTCTGTCGGCGGCAGTGCCAAAGAGCCGTATTCTGGAAGAGTGGGAGTTTGAGATGGCTAGTGCTCTATTGGGCGTTGGATCTCGTATGTGACTCTTTGGCATATTGTTTCTCTTTCGGTTTTTGGGTTTGGGGTTTGGCAAGCAGGACGACATGTAACACGATTCACTTGTTCAATCAACTATCTAGCCGTTTTGGCATTTTGTGGCCTTTGGACGCACCTGTGTTTATCGAACTTGCAATTATGGTCGAGAGTATTGATGTGGTTCTTCATTGTGAACGGAGTCTTTGGTGTCATGGCTCGATGAGAGCGGTCTGTCTCGGCAATTTCCGAAACGGTTCAACATCTCAATTGAGTCACGCTCTTCAGCAGAGGACACATATTAGCCCAACGTTAACCAGAGATATCCTCTATCGATCTCTTTAGAAGCCATCTCAATATTAGGCCAGCAGTAAAGCAAGGCTGGGAGCTGCCCAAAGTTCAGTCGAACATTGTTCTCGTTGTTCCAATTCATTGCTCCCCCTCATTCAACGCGAACACACGATTCCTCCCATCATGACTATAAAATGACTCAACTCAAGTCTAATCACATTAGGAGATAATGAGAGGGGTGATGTTGGATCAACAAACTTCGCGAACCTAACGCAGCCAGACAAGAATTTTTGCCAGATGGCAGGATAGGTGATTACGAGTTATTGCGAGCGTGCACATGTTTCGTGTCCAAACCATAAAACCTGAGAGGAAACACAATTTCAGTGCGCGGATATCCTTTGTCGCAGATCCAACACGCAGCAGAGCGGCTACCATCCCAAACTCCCACTTAGTGTAGAGTCTTTCGTGCTATGATCACCGAAAGTGGAGCAGGATGTGCAACACCTAGATAAGTCTAACATCGCGATTTCATGTGGCTGTCGAAGCTGCTCATCTTCGGTAGCCCCTGGATAGTGCGCGTCGTGTCGGAATGGCCAGGGAGAAGCACGCGTAGAGTGTCGAGATCAGCATCTGCATCGGGATCAGCGCTGGGACTCGTCCAGTTCAAGTTGGGGCTCTCAACGCTCGTGATGCTTGGACACCCAATGGCCAACATCGAAGCCTCTTCTCAAACGTCAAGTTCCTCTACGTCTACCAGCTGTCATCAACATTGCATTAGCCATACACACCGCACTCGTCCTTGTCTTGCCACGAGCAATCCACCTTTGCGAGTCCCCTTACTGCGGTCTGAGTACTCTGTGTCTGTGAGTCAAATCCCACGAAATCTTTGTGCAGTGAATCTGGGATGATGACTTTGGCGCTTCAGCTTCTATTAGTCGACATACATGGCACCAGATCACCTGATTTTTTCTCACTCCTTTGTGTGGAGTCTTGGGGAGCTTACGCCCTATTACATCATGCCCAGCCTCGCTATGGCGAGGTGGCAAGCAAAGTTATTTTGACGTCTGTAACTGCCTCTGGGCCAAGGGTGGTCCAAGTGCCAAGCTTATCAAGGTGTCTGTGACGCGCCGTTGGGGTCTGGTCGATGGAATGTCCCAGCTTCAGCCTTGTATTCTCCTTTGATGCAGATCTCGGGATTAGGGGAGTGGGTGCTAAGAAAAATTTAATATGTTTCGCGTCATCTTGACTCATGTAGGGTGCGTACACTTCTGCTCGGGACCTGCCCTGCTATTGAGACTAATGCACCCTTGATCATACCTTGTTGACTTTTATATTATACTGTACATCGTGTATGCGGCAATATAAATGAAAAGGAGGTGGTGCCTAGATCCAGAACTGCATGCATATCTGCTTGCCAAAAAGGATTATTTGATAGTTTGGCGGTGGTGTTCAAGGGTGTCACGGCGGTAGCTCAGGACGTCAGTAGTCGCAGACCATACGGGCACAGCTGTACTTCCCTGCCTGGAGCATCTGCTAGGATTCATTCGTCCTCGAAAAGGTTCGACGCCGCGAAATGCTCTGTCAAAGGGTAAAGGTACGACGATCACGTGGACGAACGTCGCCGAAGATGGCAAGAGAAGTCGATAGCTACGCCATGGCTCGTTTTCATTTTCATCGCAGTCATCCTCTCTCTTCTCTCTTCTCTTCTTTGGCTATATCCGGACATCGCGCCTATATTATCTAGCGCTTGCCACCCTCCGCCTCCTCCCAACCCACCATCATCAGCAGCTCAGGACCCTCTCGAGCGCACGAACAAACTCACCTTCCACAGAACAGGCAGCTGGGTGCCTCGAGTATTTTCCGTTTCCCTCTGGCCTGATCGACCACAACAGCCTCCCCATTTTTGCCCACTCTTCTCTCTCTCCAAAAACACACCCTTTTTTGTGGACGCCTCCCTGGGAACAGCATTGTTAGCGACATGGACGCGACAGCAAGCACTGGACTCCCACACGCGCACCTAGAGGAGTACTATCAACTCACCCTCGACGACGGCACCCAGTTTGTCGGACAGCTCGCAGACCCTCAGCACGGCAAAGTCTTCCATGTAGGTGCTGTCCGCCACGTGCTTTCCCTCTGCGGTCGCTAATGTTGGCCTTTTGCTCATCGTTTGCCCTCCCCCTTTGGGGGAACCCCCCTGGCGCAAAAACTCCTGTGCTGGGTCTTGGGGGAGCGGATTGCTAGCGCGTTGATGGGGTCAGTGTCCTCTGTTATCGATTGACGTACTGGGGTAGCTTGCCTGTTGATGTCCCAGCACGCTTCCTTAGCCACAGGTAAGCCCCTCTTTTTCTCTCTGTATCCACACTAGCCCTAGTTCGCCTGCCGTCGTGTTGCCTCAAGACAAGTAGGGTGCATGCTGTGGCAGACGCTCCCCAGCCTCAAAGTTGATCTCCGACGATGACTAACTCGCTTCACTGTTCCCTTTCTCAACAGCGACAGAAACTGTATGACTTGGGCGCCCTCGTCTTCCCATCTCACAGCGCTCCTTCTCCACGCCGTCTCTCTCGCCACCCACCGAGCGCAAGACATGGCCGGCGAGTATGATGACCTTGGCGAGCACAACTTCCACCGCCAGCGTGTCGAACAAGGTCCTCAATGTAACGTCTCCTCCGACGAATCCGACGTACCTGGAGATGGGACGAGTGTGAGGAATCGCTACACCATGGAGCAGGCGTACGTTGATGATGAACTAGCGAACACTCATTCCCGTATGTCCGTTGAGCCATCGAGTAGCATGTCGGAGAGTGGTCGCGATAGGGGCGCGCCACCAGAACCGCAGCAAGAATGGCATGCTGGAGCCAAAGATATGAGTGTCGGCGCACTATATCCTCTCAACACTGATCATCATCGTCTCCCACCGGCATACGACATCGTGATGAATGGTTTGATTCAAGGTGTCGACGTCGGAGTCGAGCCAGAGAGCGTCATCGCAAGCCCGCGTCTCGATCCGAATTATCTTGAGATCCGTCCTCGTCACCCCAACATCAGCATTTCACCGATGACGCTCTTCCACAATCGGCGACAGCACACTGTGTCTCCCCCTTTCGACAGCACCTCGCTCGACGCCGACGCCAACGGCTTTCCTCCACCCGCATGCTACCACTGGCCTCCTACTCCTGACTCTCCCTCCCTCCCCAGTCCGAACATCACAAGTCCCTCAAGGAGCCCGACAGAGATCCCATATACGCCACAGAAATCGCTCTCACCCTCCCTGTCCTCCTTGTATTCACAATTGCAGATACCGCGGTGGCCTCCGAGTTATGATTGCTTGATGTCATCTGGCCCTTCTCTCTTGCACCAAGACCAGGAGCAGGCCCACACACAAGATCGATCATCGTCGTCCCTCTCCGCCCCATTCAACCTAGCCTCGACTCCCCCTCCCCCTCATCAGTGCAACCAGCATCGCTACCTCTCCTCTCCTTCGCTCCCCTGCCTCTCCCCCTCCTCATCTCACCCCACCCCCGTCGCATTCTCATACCCAAGGCGGCTGCAGGATGACCCTGAGCGCGAGAAAGAATGGGCTTCCCACGATCTGGGGTCTTCTAGTGGACGTCTCCCCTGTACACTCAGCGCGATGACGCAGTGTCACGGGCTGATGACCAGGGATGGTGTGATGGGGGAGGTTGCAGAAGGGCGTTGGGGTCCTGATCCTCTTCCCGCTGGCACAAAGAGCGAGATATCCCGAGCAGAGGCCGACGACGACAATAACGAGCTGGCAAGGATGGACAAAGTAGGGGATCGGAAGGTCGTGAGAAGCAAGACAAGAAACCTGGATGTGCACGACAAGAATATGGGAAAATCGGTGAAAGTGGATAATCCTCACCCTCGGCCTCAGAGGCTCGAGGGTAGAGGAGAGGTATTGCAACAAACCTTTGTTCCAAGTTTGAGTTCTAGCGCTAACGACAGCACCCAGCATTCTCTTCTCATTGGCTCATTGAGAACCGGTCCCACTATCCAGACGCAATACTCGCAGAACATGAGTGGCACGGCCAACTCGTGGGCACCACCATACCAGAACCACCTCATCTTGGACGAAACCCCCGATACGAGTGAGGGGTCTGCGTCTTCCAAAACCGTCATAGCTCAGGTCCCGGCTAGGAGAGAAAAAACATTGTCAATGACGAAGGCAACGACTTTGGACGAGTGGGAGCTGGAAATCATACGCACACTTCTGAACATCGGATCGCAAAAGTAGGCGCCTATCGCTACTCTCCTTTTTTTCTTTCATTCTTGAAACCGCATCAGCTTGACCGGATGGCTCACTGTTGACTCTTCTGCTGTTCATGATCAACTATTTCGCTCGTTCGGTTCTTGAATACCCGATCGCGCATGTAACACAAGCCCAGGCTCGCTGCTCTCATCTCTTCTCGCTCTCGTTCCGGTCCATGCGTGCGGTTTACCAGTGCAAATACGAATGTGGCGTGCTGCAAATCTGACTGGGTTCTTCGCTAACCAGTCCTAGGGTGAAGGACATTCGGTTATCTGGAAGGCTCGCTTTCTTCCTTCACGATGACGACGACCGAGAAACGGCATACCAAGGGGAATCTCTATGAATTTGTGTTGGGACAACTCTCTTGGCTTCTTGATGCACTCAAGGTTGGAATAGGTCGTCCAGGACACTACTTACATCTATCTATCTTAGCGAAAAGAGAGAGGGGGAGGAGATGTAGCGAAAGTGACCGTTTCAGGTGAATGATTGCAGGCAAGTCGTTAGGTTCTTGGCTCCTTGACTCCTCAATGAGCCAAATTTACATTCACATACTTTTATCTCCTTGGTTTTGCAAAGTGTCACTGTCTGCTTTGTGGGTGCAGATGTCAGACAGGCGAGGGTTGTTGCGGCAGCGACCGGCCCTATTCAGTTCTGTGTCACTTCCTGACATTGGCAACACCACACGACTAGAACACCACTGGAGCATTGGTCGTCTCTCTATGATTTCTTCTTCGTTTGCTATATTTGACTGCCGACAATGTATGGTCAGCTCCGTGCGCTAATCGGAATGTATTAATGTTCATACACGGTGTTGTGAAGCACCAGGAGAAAAAAACTCGTCACTCCCCCCCACAGAAATTTGCATCATTATCAAGGAGCTGCCTCAAATAGTCTTGTCAAATGGATCTTGAAGAGTGTTATACGTGATGATGATTAGACGCCACGACGTGGGACCGACGAACTGTGCGGTTTTGAGATGCTCATCCTACAACTACTTCCCTCTCTCTGGCAGCAACTTTGAAAGAGGTATAACCAAACGGGATTTGTGTTGGTAACATTTTTGTGCCATTACTGGTGATTCCGAGTATGGCATGGCTTGTCACCTCGATTGCTGCTCAGTACACATTGTCCACCATCTGATCGCCATGTCCTGAGGATTCTGATTGAAAACGCTCCAAGTCGCACAATCGACGAGCATCAAAATTCTCACTCTGCTGCCACTTACCTCCCGTCTCTTCCGCTCTGTAGTGCTAACAGAATGGCACCAAGAGCGAGAGCAATTGGGGAGACTCCACTGGTGGTGCGAGGGGCGGTAGGAGCCGTACCAACTCTGGATTGCGAGAGGAGACAGGGATGTAATAGATTAGAAAGAAGGGATGAAGCTAGTGGAGGAGGCGGATCCTCGGGGCGGGAAGCCTGAAGGCACCGTAGATGTGTTCAGACGGGCTCTTCTTCGTGCAGGCTGGAACTACGAGGCAATTTCAAGCCCCAGCTCCAACGTCGCTAGCGCGCAGAGATCTTCTCCTCACCGCTGTCCCATCTAGGATGACTCGCCTGAGCCGAACGCCCTCAAACATTGGCAGCACTATCAACCTATCATGCCAGAGCTACTTGAGTATTGATGGCGAATGTGTTCCATTATCGTTTCGGATGGGTGAATTGGGGTATCCTTCCCCTAGCCTAAATCTCGCCCCAGTAAGCACATTCTTCGTCAATCAGCCGCGCGGCACATACGCTATTTGTTGGGATGTGAAATCTGACACCGTCTTTTGACGTTAGGGGGCACATCAAGTTTTAGATTGATTTTGTCCTTATCGTGTTTCTTGGAATGCATGTACTGCGAAGCTCGACGCAGCCATTTTACTTTCTGGTGTCGTCATGGTCGACTCATAGACTCCCTAGCCAAAATCAGGTGGAATGGTACATTCTGCGAGTGGTGGTGCGGGGTACGATATGGAGCACGTCGCGGCCCTATAGCTCCACTCCACGCGCGTGATGGATGCTCGCGATCACAAATCCCTTGGTGGATATTTCAGCAACTCGTTCCTTTCCTTTTGCGCTGATGAGCTACGAGCGAGTTGCAAGATCTTGTTTGACTACTTGGCTTGTGGCCTGCTTTCCTTTTCCTGCCATTCTGCACTTATACGGTTTCTGGTCACATGATTTCTTTCTCACCACCATACATATAACTTAAGGAGGCTTGCGGGGCTCATCTGAGACGGAGCCGCCCTTGTCCAGGCTGGATCGCTAGTACTGCGACAGGCTCCAAAATGGAACATACTCTGAGCTAATCGTGGCGTTCGATCATTTGGGTACGCTGGAAAGATTTCTTTTCTGATAAACGGCAGCAATAGAAGGACTAGCCCCACTTCGGCCCCGAGCGGAGATTCAGACTCCGAGAGTTGGCAGAGCGCCAAAAAGAATTTGCATCGTCCGTGTCATGGTTGGCTCAGGAACATCAAAGCCGTTACACTGGAAGGCGCGTGTGCACTGAGTGGAGGCCACGAGCTGGTAGCGCATTACTGTGGTCCAGGCGGGGCTAACAAGTCAAGGCGATGGATGGTTGTCTTAACAGCCAGGTATTCGGCCAGTCCAGCAGACGGTCGTTAACGGAGCGAATTGGTCACTGATACAGATCTATGGTTGCCGCAAGTGTCCAGTATGACACTTGGAAGTGGACAGTTCAGGTGGTTCTGTGGAGCCAGTAGCTTACCCTAGAGAGAGCATATGAAACGAGGTCAAACCACCTCACGCTGATAACCAGCATGTCAACACGGTCCGTTCGCCAGTGAGTGATAAATAAATGCTGCTTTGACGGCACGACAACGAGAGAGGGAGGGCAGAATGGTCACGTGCACCTTGTGTCGCTCACAGAGCATCGTAATAGAGGAATCGATAGCATCTTCCATGGTTCACTTTACATCGCAATCACTCTCTTCCCTATTTCGTCTTGCACCCATTGATAACGTGACCTTGTCTGCCCCCTCCTTCTCAAGCCCACAACAAGCATCGCCCACAGCCTGCCGCTGTGTCTCCCTGCGCTTGTCCGATCCACCCTCGGCATTTTCAATATTCTGGCCGGTACCGCGCTTTCGATAACTGAGCCTTCTGACGCCTCACGGAACACCAACCGGTGGTGAACATGGATGGGACTGCAGGCGCTTCCGTCCCAATCACACATCTGAAGCAGTACTACCTGCTCGTCCTCGACGACGGCTCCCAGCTCGTCGGAAAGCTCGCAGACCCTCAGCACGGCAAGGTCTTTCGAGTAGGTTGTCGACCGCTCGACACGATCCACACGTGACTAACAAAAGACTTGTGGCTCATTTCGCCCTCGCCCTCATCATGCCATCGCGCTGACGCCATTGGCTGCATCGGGCTTCCCCTTGGGCTACCCCTTCGCCTGGAACAATTTTCTTTTTCCTCTGTGATCCCCGCGGGGAACTCGAAGAGTGTTGAGGGCAAGGATGTCCTCTGTTATCGGTTGACGTACTGGGGGGGGCAGCTCGCCGGTCGATGTCCCTGCCTGTTTCCTGAGCTGGAGGTAAGCCAACTTTCACTGCTTTAGAACTCGGGTTCCCCCTCTGCTGTCGTCTAGATGGCGCTTTATCTGTATAGGGTGAACCCCCACAAACTTGATTGTTCACTTCGACAAAGGACTGACCCGCTTTCCCTTCCTCATCCCCTCTTAACAGCAGCAGAAAGCGCATGTCTCGAGCTCCCTCGCCTTTGGACCTCTCAGCGCTGCTCCTCCGTGCGGTGGCTCTCAGCACCCATCGAGCACGAGACAGTGTTGCCAAGTTCAACCACCACGAGCGCTCTCGCTCTCACCAGCGCGCAAAGCTCGGCAGCGATCGGAGATTATCCGAGAGCAATCAGAGCGCGCTCGGGAACGGAGGAAGCGTAGATTATTGCAACGGAGAGGATAGCGCCAAGGCGGAAGGGACGTCTGGCACAGAGAAGGCTCACCCCTCTGCTCAGGCCGACTCGGCGAAGGAGGGTACCCTAGCGGAGATATCAAGCGCAAGCAACATCTGGCGCCACAGTACCAAGGGGGTCGAGGAGATGTCCCAGTTCCCGAATCATCGTCCCACCTGGGCTTGCAGTGATGGGGTAAATGATTGTGAGGATGGCGTCGAAGTTGGCTTCGGGTCAGAGAGCCCCGCGGACCCGAATCTTCATCCGAATCCACGCCATAGCCGTGCTCGTCGTGCCACTATTAGCGTTGACGCCACGTTTGAGACTTCGTCTGGACTCTTCCAGCACCAGCGACAACGACATCATTCCACTTCTCTCCCCTCTGCTACCAACCCGCCTCGCGATCGCTCTAGCATCGATTTTCCTGCTCCTCTTTCACCTCAGTCCTACCACTGGCCTGCCAGTCCCATCCTCCCATCCATTCCAAGCTCAGACACTATCCCAATGAGTCCTGTCGAGATGCGGGGAATATCGCAGAAATTATCTCCATCCTCCACATTCTCGTCGTACGTGCAGTCGCGCGATCAGTGGCCGCCTCCAGAAGACGATTGTCTGATGACACCAAGCTCCCCTTCACAGCATCGAGACCAGCGCAAAGACCAGGATCAAGTTCGAGACCGTGCATCGTCTATTCCTTCTATTTCATTCCACCTCGCTCCTACCCCCATTCCCATCCACGATCACACCGAGGACTATACCTTTGCCAGCTCCCAGTATCGCTACCTCCCTCCTCTTCGACTCCCCCTCTCTTCTCCTCGCCGCATGCCCATCTCATTCTTATCCAGAAGTCGATGGCATAATGATTTAGAGCGTGTGAGTGAAGCAACATCCCGCGGCCTGAGCTCTGCACGTGAAAGTTTCCCTCGTGCACACAGGACAACGTTGCAGAATCAGGACTTGATGATCGAAGATCGCTCGCTGGCAGAGGTTGAGGACAGCCACTGGGATTCAGGCACTGCTCCTACTGTCAGTGACACGAGACGGAGTGTCCTAGGGTATGTTTTGGGAGTGGGGATGGACAGCGGGAATATCGAGTTGGCTAAGATGGCTGGATTGGACGGCGAGCACGAAGAAGAGGTCAAGAACGTCGTAAAGAGCTCGATAGGAGACGTTGGCGTTGACAATGACAGAAGTGTGGGCAAGCTGGTGAAACTAGAGGACCCCGAGACTCCGCCTCAAGAGCTCAGTGGCAGAGGAGAAGTATCGCGATCAGCTCTTATTGTGGGTCAGAGCATACGCACTGACGATTCAAGATTGACTGCCAGCGCTAACGACGGCACCCAGCACCCCTTTTTCACTCGTCCTTCAAAAACAACGGTCACTGGCCGAACGCGAGACTCACAAAATATAGGCAGGACGGTCGACCTCTTGGCACCGCGGTGCCAGATGTACCTGAGCATACCTAAAACCACCCATACAAGCAAGAGATTCGATCACACGAGAACTTTCAGAGTTCACAATTGCTCGATCGTAGAACAGCCAGCGAAGGCAACGAAGATGAAGAACCTGGATGAGTGGGAGCTAGAGATAATGAGCGTTCTTCTGCATAAGCGATCGTGATAGTAGGCGCGTACATGACTGCCCATTGTTCTCTTTTTGAAGACTGCAACGGCTCGCTTGCGGGGTTCACTCTTCACGTGTTCACGATCAACTACCTTACTTGGCTCGCTTCCTTCCTGGCTACCCCGCCATACATGTAACACAAGGCAGCCCAAGTTTTTATCCTCTCTCTCTCTCCTCTCCCTTATCCCAGTCCATCCATGCGGTTCACCAGTGCAAATGCAACTTTGGCTTGCTATGAATCTCACTCGCTCACACGAACGACGCCTAGCGTTGAGTGCATCCTTGAATATTGACTTATGGGCGCTATTGGTCGGAGGGCTTGCTTTCTCAGATCTAAGGATGACAGATCACGACGAAAGGGTACGCCCGAGGGGGAAAAAACTGATCAGGTTTGTTGTGGAACGAGTCTCTTGTCCCTTAGGTGCGTTCGTGTTCTAAATGAGGTCATCTGTCCCATTACTTACATGTATCTCTCTTAGGATGCAATGAGGGAGAAGGGGAGAGGCAGCGGAATCAGTCGTTCCGCAATGAGCGATCGCTTGTTGGCGACCCGTCAACAATATGCTTAGGGTCAAGTTCACATACCTTGTCTCCCCCAGCCAGCTTGGCCAGGTTGCACTACTTGTTCTGTGTGGTGTTCCATCAACGCTGTCAAGTTCGACGTGAGCAAACGCCTGGATAGATGTATGTATGGCAAAATGATGGAGGCAGGACGAAAGTTGATGCGGCAAGGTCCGGTTGTATTCAGTTGTCTCTTTCACATACTCGAGGGACTCATCCCCATTTATAGCGCTATGATGAGGCAACACGACCTGATAAATTGATATTAGATCTTCGATATCTCACTGACATCTCTCTCTGCTTACCGTAATTAATGGCGTACGACAGTTAGCTTCAGGCATTAATATAGATTTGTTCGGACACACACGGCCAAAGTAGGGATTTCGCTCAGCTTAATGCTTGAATTACGACCTTCTGCCTGCCTGGGTATATATGATTCATCAAAGTGTTTGTACTTCGGGACTTGATGATGTATGGTTACGAATTCGCTTTATCCCGAAAAACACGTAAAGACTAGCACCCTCCCGCATAGAACAAACACTTTCCAGTGTCTGTCGACATGCGCTTATGGAGCAGTTTAAAATGCAGTGTGGGTGCTCTTATGCTTTCTAATGGCATATGCAATGCTGATAATTAGCATATAGAGCTCCGCTCGTCAAGCTGAACTTTTTATTGAAAGTATTCGCCAGTGGATTGATGCCTCATTACTTGCCACCAGTAGTTGCGAATCAATTTATATGTGATGTCTATCTGGGGAACTCACAATGTGCGGAAATTATGTAATTGCATCATGACGGATATGCTTATGAGCAAGAAATGTGATTCAATAGGTCTTGCGAGCTCCTACTGCCGATTGCTTGAGCTGAAACGTTGGACGCGGAGCTCTCGCGCTGGAATGCTAATTGCCTATATTTAATGGTCGAGGCTCCTTTGAAGGAGTTATTTTTTGCATGTCCTGAAACTTAGAGCGGTAGAACAGCATTGTCGCATTAAGAAAGTCTCAGAGAGACATTGAGCGCCTTGAGGGAGTTCTGCGGGAGCGATCGCTGAGCCCACGATCCAGCAAGGCGGGATAGCTATGCTGGGCGGCATGTAAGGCATGACCGGCTTATGACGGGAAGGGATGGAGTCAAACTCCGAACACCCGTGGGTTCGTGGCGTGTCGAGATCGAACCACATCGACTCGATCAGCCTCGAATGCATGGAAGTGGCAAGACAAGCTGGTCTCCCCACGTGAGTATTATGGAAATGCATGGCACGATTTCAAAATAGAACGAGGTGGATTTTCTGAGCCACAAGATTCTCCCGAATCTGCCTCGGGCGAAGCTTGTCCGCGGAGTGTAAACAACCCCAAATATATCGGAATTACCAGCAACCTCTTTCCTTTGTGGTTAGTTTCATCGATTCGCTCTAGTGTTCTATTTCAAGTTTATTTTTTTCCCCATGCATATTTGGGACAGAAATTAGTCTTCAGGCGGGCATGTGTATTCCCCTGGCCGAAGATTCGGGGACGTTTGACAGGACTACAGTGTAGCAATGAATTTGAGAGGACGGATGGGGGGCTGAATCCTGATCGTCCCTAGCACCCTTCATTTAATCAACTAGTGGCGACAATGTATTAGTGTAAAAAACTAGCGCTCTGGGTTGGTTCAAGATTGTGTGCGGATGAGTTGTCCATGAAAGGAAGGTCCCTGAATCATGGCCGAACCGGCGGCGGAAGGTTCGCATCTGATCGATCGTGCCCTCTACGAAGCGCGAAATGAGCTACCCCGCGAATGGATGGAGTGATATTGTTCGCTATTTGGCTGGGATGCTTCTGAATCGGCTGTCTATCGAGCTCTGATCGCTTCATCTTTTTCTCATCATCTGTCTGTCACTTCATACTCGGAGGACGGGAGAGCATTCTTACTCGTCGTCTGACACTCAATTTCTCTAATAAGTAAAGCCGTCACTGAGTGTACGGCCGTTCGGGAGCAGTTAGTGTCTCAGGCATGTAGACATGTTTGCTCTAAAGACTGTGCCGCCGACCCGTGCGTTTCTGATGAAGCTGTGGATCAGGGAGGGCCCTGCTTCGGCTCCGGCGCGCTGGGTTGGAACGTAGGACCCACGGTACAGAAACAATTGGGCATCGTGCACCGTTCTTTAGCAGTAACTTGTGAATTCATGTTCGCCTTCACTGGCTTCTGGCCATGGCTTGATAGTCTACGCGTACGCGCTTGATGGAAAGGGTCATGTATTTGGGATAGTAGTCCAGGTCGACAGCCTCATCAGCTTGTCCAGATTGCTGCGGCTGAACACCCCGTGGATGGATCCATATATTAGATATCTCGTGTGGCAGTAGCGTCAAAAAAATTGGTCGCCGGGCAGGGATCTGCACAGATGGAGGTTGTCATGCTTTGCTTTGAAGTGGAGGAAGATATAGCTGGAGCGTGGGGCTTCACCGTGCCCAAGAACATCAAGCGAGCTAACGGCCATGTATTGGACGCGTTTGCGAGGTTCAAAGGTGGTTTCATGGTCATTGGAGCGGACCAACACGCCTGCTGGAATCAGTCACGTGTAAGAGTCGTCACTCCGAACATGGCAGGAGGAAGTGAAAGCCTTTTCCAACAGTTTTCCCCCCTTGCATTGCAGCCCTCGTACCTCGTCCTTCTTCGCCACTCTGTCCATATACGGTCGCCCCGCGTGGATATGATATGGCGCTCTTCACTCCCCCCCTCCTGCTAGTACCCGTCAGCAGGCCCAGACCCTCTCCACTGGACGAATAAAATCCGGCCGTCGACGACCCAGGCGCTAGAGTCTCCAGCTATTTTCCGTCACACTGAGCCTCCCCCAGTATCCCCATAATTTTCGGCGGCAGCATTCGCCCTCGAGAAACAGCAATCCCAACGCTACCTCGTGTCACGGTGTGGGCGCTAGATGGATACGACACGAGCAGCCGAACCCTTGGGGACCCGGCCAGAGCACTACTACTTGCCCACACTTAACAACGGCTCGCAGTTTATCGGGAAGCTAGTAGACCCACAGCATGACAAGTTCTTCCGTGTAGGCTGTTCATCGTCTCCCACGTTCCCCGTTTTCGTTATTGACTTCCCTCCCGTCTTTCTCCTCGTCGTTCACACCCACTCGCGAATCATCCTGATCTCATGGATATTTTTGCACTGCGTCTTGACTGGGTATTGGTAGCGTGTACACGGCAGTAATGTCTTCTGCTATCAGTTGGAGTACTTGGGCAGCGCGTCCGTTGAAGTACCGGCCCGCTTTCTGAGCTGGAGGTAAGGCTTCCGCTCTCTTATCGAGTTGTTTCCCTATCCCAGTGGGGCCTTGATGGCTCACTGGGGCAGAGGTTGGCGCAGCATACGGAAACTCGAATCCCAAAACTGACTCGCCCCCCTCCCCCCAACAGCAGTAGCAATTGGATGACCCAGGCCCCCTCAGAATACGACGTCTCAGAGCTCTTCCGCTGCGCCCTCGCTCTCGAAGCCCGCCAGACCCAGGATGTTTTCGAGAATTTTTCTAATGTTGGTGGACTTCACCCGCACCACACCACCAAACGAGCTGCCGGCCGGATGGGCGTCCACAGTGTACTCGGGAGCATAAAGGATACTGAGGACTGCCATGACTTCGGCGACGAAGAGGGGGACGATCCCTACGTTCGAGCCAATACATGCTCGCCTGCTGGGGCCGACGTTGTTACCGAAACGATAGAGATGGTGTATGAGGGAGGGGCGAGTGTAGAGATGCAGCGAGAAGGGACCCTTTGGCAATATTGCGCGAAGGGTGTCGTTCTCCAATCCCCGTTCGAGAATGACATGGTCAACTGGCTTGATGGCGTCGAGCCACAATGCTCGATCAGTGCGAGCCTGGATCCGAAACACCGTGATGGGAGGCATGCTCGTCGTGCCGGAACTTGTGTTGGCCCATTGCATACTGCTTCCCCCAGGCTCTTTCATCAAGAACGCTCGCAACGACGCTCAGTCTCTTCCCGCTCCAGCAGCGCTAACTCCCCTCTCACCCCCGTCATCGATATCTGCTTTTCTCATCGTACCAGGCAGCCACCCCATCCCCATGAGTTGCTCGCCGCTCCACTTCCACATTTCCCCACTCCAGACTTCGCGAGCTTCCTAATAAGCCCCATTGATAGACGATGCGTCCATCAGCAACGTCCTCCGCTCTCTCCAGTTTCCTCGTATTCACACCCATGTTCGCACTCGCATGACCAGACGTTACCCCCGAATCAAGATTGCTCGATAGCACCAACCCTAGCTCCTTCGTCACAAGACCAAGACCAACAGCACAAGCATTCGCCGCACCATCCTCCTCCGTCACGTCCCACCTACGCGCACGCACACTCACACGACCAAAGCCATCTCCTCTTACACCAGCATCATCACACCTTTTCAAGCTACCAGCACCTCTCTCTTCTACTACCACCCCTCTTGCCCCCGACACCCCTTCCTATCGCTATCCCCGCCACATCCCAGCTCCACATACAATGGCGACAAGATGATGATGGCATCGAGTGTGCGAGCGAACAAGAATTCCATCGCAGTTTTGGATGTCGCGAAGCGGACTCCCATCGCACGCGCAATGCGATTGAGCAGTACCAGAACTTCATGATGTCCGAAGATCGCTCGCCGATGAGGTTCAAGAAAGGCTTGCGGAGCGATTTTGTCGCTACTACTACAGAGAGGAGTAGGCCCGAGGTTGGATCGCAAAGGAGAACAGGCGGCGGCAACACCAAGGAGCTTGCAAAGATGGGTCACCGCGAGAAGGAAGAGAGCGTTAATGAAGACATTCACATAGCGGGCGACAAAGGTGTGGGCGAGTTGACAGAAGGTGATCGAGGAGAGGTGCTGGGTCGACGCATCATGGGCCCTGATGATGCGAGCTCAAGCTGGAGCTACCCCGGTGCTCAGCAACTTTCACATGGTCCCCACGCTGGGACAACGGATAGTAGCCATATGTGGAAGAAGCATGGCAGCTCCATTGAAAAGGTGAAGTCGGGATGTCAGAACTTTCTAGGCGCGCTGCATGCTCCATCATCGGTGATGATGAGACGAAGCTCGCTGGATGAGTGGGAGGTCGATATGGTGAACACTATGTTGAGTGTTAGATCTAGGGCGTAGAAATGGGCGCGTCCTTTGGGGGGATTTTGGGTTTCGGGAACTGGAACGATATGTACCTTGGAGCAGCACTCACTTGTAGAATCAACAACTGGACGGTTTCGAGATTTTCCTGGTCTAAATGCTTTGGGTTTTGTGAGGGTCACTTTTACTACATCCCCTGCCTCATTATATTCTAGTGCGTTAAGGCACGAAGTCGAGTTGCCCAGAGTCATGGCGGGGTATCTCGATTCAGGTGAATGGGTGAATTGGTGAATAACAAGAACAAGGTTCGAGAGACAAGAGTGAAACACAACGGCGGATCCCGATTGCATATATTCCTTCCTTCCCCAGCTGTCTCCAGCTGACAACATTTGACTTTCGATAATATTTTGCCCAGATACAAATGTGAACTTGCCGACTAGATCGTAGACGACACAGGACGTCAAGATTTCGGCCGAGTTTTCATGCTTGGTGTGAAGTGAATAGAGCTGCAGTATCCGAAACTGGTCGTACATCAAGAAAGCGGAGGCCTTGCGCACGTTCGTGGGCGCGCACCAACGATCCCCCATCCGAAAATGAGGTTTGTGACTGAACGTGGTGGGCGTATCTCTCTAGGAGGGATTCCGACCAGTTTCCTCGCGCCAAATCGAGTTGTATTTTTGTCGTCTAAGAAGACAATTTTGATGGTCTATCTGGGGCTTCCTCACCAACCCGCTCTCAGATGCTAAATAATAGAGATCTCCCCGCTCCAAGGGGCTGTTTCCCGCGCCATCAAGCAGCTTTGGGCCATGGCAGTTGACAGTACCGCATTTGGTGATATTAAGCCTTGAGCGTTTTGAGTTGATTTACGGAAGCAATCATGTCTCAGCTTCTGACTAAGAGATATGAACACTGACGTGTACGGTCTCGTCACTCTATTGAGGAGCAACTTGAGAGGGTCTCGAACGATCGCAATTTGCCCCCTGAATCGCTATTCATTTCGAGCTCAGGGTGGGTGTCGCGTGGAAGACTCCGTGATGACACCGTAAGGGGAATCATCTGTCAAACTCACCCATCCACACCCCCGTGAATGACATGAAAATGCATGCCGCGTGAACCCAATAACTTATTTGTTGACTCCCTGCTTCAGCCTGTTATCGGTAGCTAGGCACGGCCGAACGGCACCTGAGTTTTTCTCCATGCTGTACAACCGCTATCCAAGTTATTATGAGCTTGGTTTGGGGAGCTTTCACTCTTATACACCTTATCTTCCACTTCACTATCACAAGGTTAACGGGTTATCTATTATGGACCTTGCAATTACTTCAAAGTGAGAGGGCTTTCCGAGTGCCAACATGACCAAGGTGTTCTGGCATACGGCTGGTTGGCGAGCTCTCACAAGACACCCAGCTCGACGTCGACTTCAGCATAGACCAAGAGTTGTGGAAAAAGGTACGATAGATTAGAATTTTCATGCTCTAGATCATGTGAAACCAGCGACGCCGAGGCGTCATCCCGTCGTGTGCGTGTGTTATGGTCTAGACGGGCCACCATTACATATTAATCTATCCCAATGCGCTGTATATAGGCGGAGATTATAAATAACATGTATAATAGTCTCGGTGGAAGTAGTTGCTTTTGGAACTCAGTGTCCGACAATATTTTCTAGCCGCACGTCTAGGGGTCACTAACCCCCTAGCGTCAGCATATAAAGGGTATCGCGGCAGTGGTTCAGGATACCAGCGTTACCAGAGCATAAATGGCCCTTTCTGATGGACAGAATCTCCGCGCAGTGCTATTCGTGGTCGCATTCTTGACCATCGATAGGATTGGTAACGGTCACGTGGACGAGTGTCACCCGAGATGGCAGGAGGATGATAGCCACTCCATGGCTCGTTTGCATTGCGGTCATTCTCACTTTTGCTCTTTCGTCTTCTATCACTCGCTCACATACGGACAACGCCACGTAATTTTTTGTGTAGCCGCCGCATTATCCTCCTCCCAACCTCAACCACCATCAAGCCCCCATCCTCCAAAACGCACGAATAAAGATTAGGTTGTACAAAAAGGGCGTTGGGGTCCCCTGTTATTCTCCGTCAGCCTCTGGCGTGGCCGACCTCAGCATCTTCGCCGTCCCCCGACCGCCTGACACTCCAACCACAACGGTGGACGGATCCTTGGGACGGTACTGTCAGCAACATGGACGCGACTGCAGGTACTGGACTCCCCCTCACACAACCAAATGAATACTATCAACTCACCCTCGACGACGGCACCCAGTTTGTCGGGAAGCTTGTAGATGCTGAATATTGCAAGGTTTTCCACGTAGGTCATCGACTACCCGCCACATACCCCCGTCACTAATTTTGATCATCTACTCATCTCCCACTCCCGTCCCTTCGTGTGGAACCCCTGGCGCGTGAACTCTTGCGCTGGATCCTGGCCGGGGGCCGGTAGATTGTAAATGGGATCAACGTCCCCTGCTATCGGTTAACTTACTGGGGAAGTTTGCCCGTTGATGTTCCTGCATGCTTCCTTAGCCGGAGGTAAGATCCTTTTCCTCTAAAGCGCAACCAGAGCACCATCTGTAGCCCTTGTGGTAACGCCTCGGTGGCGCACTGGTGTTGGGGGGCTATTCAGCTTCGAGCTCGACATCCTCGGACGCCAACTAACCTCCTTCCGTTCCCTTCCGTTCCCTCTCGTTCCTCCCCTCCAACAGCGACAGTAATCAGATAACGTGGCCCCCCTCATCTTATCATCTCTCAAAGCTCCTGCTCCGCGCCGTCACTACCAATTCACACAGAATCCAGGACATTGTTGGCGAGGATGACGACACCACCGAGCATGACTATTTCCAACGTACCGCCGAACAAGGCACTCAACCTAGTGTCCGCTGCGGAAGATGTGAAGCAAGCTGCGATAGAATATGTGTCAGGAGTCATTACAGCAACGGTCCGGAACATGCGAGGGACGTTCGCGAGCAAGGGGTAACTCATTCCCATGCCCTGCTCAACCCTGCTGGGGCGGTAGAGAGTGGTCACCGTGGATGCGTGCCAGTAGAACCTCCGCTGGAAAGACAAATCCAGTGCTCTGACGCCGAGCAAGCCGAAGTCGACGCTTCCCGGCTTTTTGGTGGTCGTCATTATCGTCTCGCAGTTGCACACGATGATGAGATAGGTCACCGGATTGAACGCATCGACACAGATGCTAAGCTAGAGGGCTTTGCGATCAACTCTCGCCTAGATTCAAATCACCTCGAGGCCCATGGTAGTTGTCACAAGATCAAAATCAGCGCTCCACTTCACCCTTCCACGACGACGCTGGTTCATCATCGCCAACGACGGCTCTCCGCATCTCCTCCCAGAATTACAAGGTATCCCCACCCGCTGCCCGATATCTATCCTCCCCCTCAGCCGTACCACTGGCCCTTTATTTCTGTCTTCGGCCCCTCCCTGCCAAACATTCCTAACACTTCAACGAACTCCGCCGAGATGCAACGTATGCCGCAGGGACTATCTCCGCCACGGTCTTCCTTCTCGAATTTGCATTCGCAGATCCAGTGCCCGCCTCCAAATCACGATTGCTTGATGGAGACCAACCCCTCGCCACCGCGCCCAGACCAAGCCCAAGACCAAGTTCAAGCCCGTTCTTTGTCATCCGCTCACATCCGCTTCCACCTAGCTCCCGCCCTCACTCCTGCCCAAGCAGGTGGCCAGTATCACCAACATGATCATGCCTTGGCCAGCTACCAATACTACAATCCCGCCTCTCTTTCGTTCGCCGACTTTCCCCTGTCTCCGTCGCCTCCACCCTTTCCTCTTTCCCAGCCCATGCCCATCGCGGTTTTGTCCAGAAGACGACAGCAGTATGACCTCGGCGTGTCACGCGACCAGGCGTGGCATACCCAAAGATCGTTGCGTGAGAATCTCCTCAGAAAACGTCATGCAATGACGGCCCAGCAGAACTTGATGTTCGAAGATCGCATTGTGGCTCAGACCAACGAAGGAAGTTGGGATACCATTCACCCTCATCGCACGATAAGGAGTGGAGCAGGGGCAGACGACAAGGACAACGAGTTCGTGAAGACAGATGGGCTGGGAGATGACGGCGAGAAAGCTGTAAAGAGCAAAGCAGGTGACCGCAATACGGACGACGAGAACGGTTTTGGGGGGTTGATGATGGTCGATGATCATAAGTCCAGGCCACAAGAGCTTGATGGTCAAAGAGAGGTATTGTAACCAGCGTTCACTGTGGATCAGAGCGAGCAGGCTGATGATCCCAGCTTGACAATAAGCGCTAACGGTAACACTCGACAGGCTCTCCTGGTTGGACCTTCGAGAACGAGCTGCACGGGCCGAACACGAGACTCACAGAGCATGAGTAGCACAGTTGACCCGTCGCCGCTATGGTGTCAGAGCTACCTCGACTTCGATAAAACCATCCTAGTGGGCAAGGGGTCGGCTCGTTCCAAAACGATCGCAGCTCAGATCCACCCGACGGAAGGAAGTAGTTCTGCAACGAACAAGGCACAGACTCTATATGAGTGGGAGTTGGAGATTATGAGCAGTCTTCTGAACGTTGGATCACAAAATTAGGCGCATATCGCTTCCTTCTTCTTTCTTTTTTGTTGTTTCTTGGAACGGCACCTGCTCGCCTGCATGGCCCACTCTTCTGCTGTTCACAATCGAGGGTTTATCTTGTTTTGCCCTTGAGCACCCATCGCGCATGTAACACGAGCTAGGCCACGCTGCTATCTTCTCTCTCTCGTCTCAGCCTACCCGTGTGGATCATCATCGGAGCAAATGCGAATGTGACGTGCTATGAATCTTCGTTAACGAATCTCAGCTTGGACGTGCATACTCGAGGATGTTGATTTATCTGAGAAGCTTACTTTTCTCACTTCGCAAATGACAACGACCAAGGTATGACAAGACTAGGTGGCAGCTCGGTATATTTGTGATGGAACAAATCTTGGTTTCTCGGTGCGTCGGTGTTCGAAATGGAATCAGCCATGGCACTACTTACACATAGCTATGTTAGGGGGAAGAGGGAAAGGGAAAGGGGTAAGAGACACAGAAGATTTGGTTGTTCCACAGCAACAAGGCCGCGCTTGTCTTCACAGAGTCTTCAACATCAAGCTGAGTTTACATACCTTATATTTCCAGTATGATCTGGCGGAGCCGCCTCTTCTGCGTGCTCATTTATCGCTTCCATCGAGTTTGACGCTAAGAAGCGTACGGCCAGACGTACAAGTGACGGGATAGTGGGGTGAAGGACACCGTCGATTCGGCAATATCCGGTTATATTCAGTTTTTTCCTCTTCCGTCTACTTGGTAGGCTCACCGTATTGATTGCATTAGGGAGAATTTGCAATGATCTGATATCTCAAGATTACGTTTTGGGCTGTTTCCCTCCTATTGAGCTCTGTTGACGACGTCTCACCATACCAAATATCTGCACTCTCCACTAACTAAAGAAAGACCTCCTATACCACGAGCAACACTCCTCAATTGAGTCTGGGAGCACTAAGAGAAAACCGCCCGCGTGGTGCGTCGAAAGCCAGCTTCCGCGAACTCACGGCGATCCGCGCACCAATATACAAGTTGATGATAGATACGAAAGCTCTCGCATTCACGTCGACACCAGTATGAAGAAAACAAGATGTATACAAACAAGCAAAAGATAAAGCACCGAAGGGTAGACTAGCTTATTAAAAAGTGAGTGCCGATATTTCGTCCCAGTGCCTCATCGAAACCCGGAAAAAATCCAAAACCCGAAATCCAAAAAAAGACACCTCGACTTGCCCTATGCCCGAGATCCAACACTTAGCAGACTGTTCACTACCTCGAGCTCCCAGTCATCGAGAGTGGACTTCGCCTTCGTCAGCGACGACGAAGTTGACCTAGGGACGGAGGCGGGACTTGTGGCCAGTCTCGAGTGGGCGGATCCATGCCTCGTTCCGATGGTGATGTTCTGAACACCCAGGTAGCTCTGGCATCGCTTCTCCAATAGGTCGATCGTACCGCTGCTGCCTATGCCACTGCTAGCGCCGGGTGTCTTGGACGAGCGACCAAGGAAAGCGTGCTGTGTGCTAGGGATGGTACGAGGACTCAGTCCTGGAACAACAGACACACCTCGCCCCACGACCACTGCCGACTCCAGCATTTCCCTTCTATCGTGATGCTCCTCTTCAACCTCATGCCCTTCCTTGCCGCTGCCGTCTATCACTGCTCGCATTTCATCCTCTAGCGTGCTCACTATCCTCGTGTCGATAGCAGTACCAGCAGCAGAACCAGACCACACATCCTCGTCTATTGCAAACGAGCAATCTTTAGCGACCAGAGAACTTTGACGATACTGCTTATGCATACAGTGGACATCCTCATGTCGAGGTGAAGCCCCGCGAGAAGGCTCCGATTCGCCCATCTGTTCGTGCATATCGTCGGCTTGTCGCTTTCTTGGGAAGTACGACGGAGCGGGAGGAGGAAGGGTCTGAGTTGACAACAGATGGAAGAGTGGGGGAGACGGGAGGTGCTGATAATGGGAGCTGGCGAAGTTGTGATGGTGGAGGTGATGCTGGTCTGGTGCTTGTGATGAGGGACCGAAGGGCACAGGGGAGGAGCGGTTCTGGTTCCGTCCCTGATCTTGGTCTTGACATTCTTGATCGTCATGCTGAGGCGCCGAGAGAGAGGAATTTGATGACATCAACCCACCGCGGTCTAGGGGCAACTGCCGGTGGTGCAAATGTGAATGTGAGGACGAGGATGGAGACCGCTGCCGAGGCATATCCGGGATCTCGTCGGGGGTTGCGGGACCTGACTCGGTACTTGGGGTAGGGTAGGGATTACGGGAAGGACTGGCACGCGAGCCATGGGGACGGGGTGGTGGAGGTGGAAGTGGATATGGAAGGGAGATGTCGGCGACGGCGGGGGGCGAGTCGCTCGTGGAGGGTAGAGGGTCTGAGGGCTGTTGACGACGACGGAAGAGTGTAGGCGAAGAGCCAGGCGAGGCACCAACTCTGTTCTCAGCGTGATGAGGAGGACGACACACATTGAGATTTGAACAAAGGTCTACCACGCTCATGGTGCTCTCCAGTTCGACACCGTCTTCAACGCCATCAATCCAGTCATTTATACCACCACCATATCCGTGGACGAGACGAGAGTACCCAACAACGTGAGGCTGGGATACATTGGCTTTGGCCCCTTCAGCCCCAGAATGCTGTCGAACCTCTGCTAATGCGCCCCTTTCCTGCACAGTCTCCATCGTCTCTGTCGCTGGTTCGGCCTGGCGGCGGGAATGGGGCTTTGCCCGCGTACGATTCTCATCAACCTCATCCCCGTCCTCGCCATCGCCGTAAGGTTGGATAATGGCTTCGTCGTCCTTGAACACGTCGGATCTGCTCCCGGAGACGTCGGCTTGTTGTTTAGCGCGCTGGTGGGAACCATCATGGCGGTGCTCGTCGCCGAGGTCGTCAGCATGGCCTTGAGCCCGATGAGTATCGAGCTCAATTGCGCGGAGGAAGAGCTGTGCGAGATCGGATGGCGATGGGGCCCAAGTCATGGACTGTCTGTCACTGTGTTGGCAAGGCAGAGAGTTGGGGAGGCGAGTCAGTCATTTTTGTTGGAAAGCCACGTTCTTCTCCTGGAAATGCGGTGCGCGACTAAACATTCCGTAAAAAAAGATTGAGCCTTACCTCCAGCTAAGGAAACGAGCAGGGACGTTGATGGGCGTGCTCCCGCAAAACGTCAATCGATAACAGAGGATGTTCTGCCCTGCCACATTCTGTCAATTCGCAATCCACGCGCATTATGGAGGTTTCAGAGTGGGAGGAGTAGGATGTATTCGATGGTGGGCAATTGTGATGGAACGATGCGTGAAAAGGAGTGGCCGACGAGACATCAGCGACGTGTGGGGAAACCGTGGCCGGGAGCGGAACCAAAATTACCTACTTGGAAGGCCTTGCCATGTTGGGGGTCAGCGAGTCTTCCGACCAGCTGTGATCCATCGTCGAGGGTGAGGGAGTAGTAGTAATGATGCTTGGGCTGCGTTACTGGGACCTCAACGGCTGCGGTCGTATCCATGTAGCCGAAAGTCGTATCTCAGGGTGGAGCGCGAGGTCAACTATTCTTCTGTAGCGAGGGGGTCGTCCAGAGTTATGTTAGATGTGGGGGGGCAGTTGAGTAGGACGGAAAATGGGAGGAGATCGTAGCGGCCGAGTGACGGGCCGTGCACTTTTTATTGTGCTGTTGGGAGGATTCGGAGCTGCTGGTGGTGTGTATATGGAGGAGGAATGGACAAGGGGTGCCATATGATATATAAGCGGAGACGACCCCATGTGCGCGTGGACAAAATTAGAGAAGAGGGACAATGTTTGTAATGCAAGGGGGGAGAGGAGGCTCAAGGACCGACTCTCGCATCTTTCCATGTTTGGGGTGGTGACACTCGTGACCGTTACAAAAGCAGGGTTCATCGTGCCCAGCTCCGAAGATGCAAATTTAGTATCTATTGGGAGATCATTTAGATCAGTTTATTCGACATACACCAAGCGCGATGGCGCACAAGCTATCCTGGTGAGCCTATCTCCAATCTAGAGTTCAAACTGGTCATGGCTTAACGCTCACAGCAAACTGCTAGTCAGAATATCAACTCGATCACTGCGTTGAGGGGATATCAAAGGCGTTAGAATCAAAGCCTCAGAGCTAGTCATACGCTGTGGAAATATTTCTTTCACCACAATCCCGGTTCTCCAAACTCTCCGCTGGAGCCGAAGTCTCGAGTTCATGTCTCCACGCACCGGGCCTCTTCCCCCTCTATCCACCTTCGGTACACATCCAACCCGGCGTCTTAAGACGGCCAGGAACAACTCTATGCGAGGTGCCCGGTGAGGAACCGAAGCCCCAAGAGCTAAACAAGCGAAAGAGGTACTGTGGCTCATTGTGGCTCTGCATTCGAGCTCCAAGATCGAGTCGATCCGGAAGGATTCGGCCGAGCTTTTCCAACACCGTGCTAAAATCGATCTATTTGCTGAGTAACTGTGGCGTAGTCTCTATCTCTGATGATATTCTGTAGGCGCTCCTCCATGACACGACGAATCGTCATCCATACCTCAATGCTAATGCTGATACTAACATTCGGCACGTTTTCCTCCCTCACTAATCACAGACGCCCCGCAATATCCAGTCATTGGGGAAGCTTGGCACCCCCAATAATCAGGTGAAATCAATACGTCAAAAGTATCTGGATGGGCCGCAGTCTTGTCCGTCAACACAACGCTCACTATTTGAGTGGGAGCTTGGTAGTATAAACTCTCTGCTAAGTGTTGGTACTGGACGTACAGTACCGGCACTTGACCATTTACCCCTTTTCATACTCTTAATTTGGGGTTTGGGTACTGGAAAGACATTTAAGCTAGGAGCAGCGCTGGCTTGTGCTGTGAACAGAGTTCGATCAAGACCTACCAGTCATTGTATGTTGTTCGCCCGCTGTCAAAACATAATTTACAGAGGTTGACCCAAAGAAAGCTCTATTGAGCATCATAGGATTGTGTCAGGGTGTGAGTGTGTCCTTTCTTCGCAAGTATGAGTCAATGAGGTATTGAATGATTCGGAAATTGCCGCCAAGTCTCTCCGCATGTGCATCAACATTACCACTCCAAGCCCATCGAGACAAAATTCCGTCTGTTCAAGAACTGGCTCTGCACTAAGATTACACCTCGAAGCACGCACCTTTGCTACACTAAACAAATCGTTCCGACGAAATAGCATGCAGAGGAATTAGATGACGCGATGACTTCAGCTCAACAAGCAAGGGTACCGATTGATTTTGTTCTCCACTAAGTGAGGAAATATATGCTATTGCTCTCATCATGGATATCGCGAATCACCCGAGTTCGAGCACATCAAGAGAAAATGAGACGGCTTGCGACATTTCGGAAGTTGTCTTCCCCAAACCCACGACGAACCCCAAACACTTGCTCCAGCATACACTTTTGCTATGCGCCAGAAGAAGCTCTCGTATTAACACCGACACCAGGACGAAGGGCGCAGAGCTGGCAGAAACAAGATGCATCCGAGCAAGCGACAAGCGCCAAAGGGTAGAATAGCCGATTAATCAAGTGAGTACCTACATGTATATGTCCTCCCATGCCCATATCCCAAAATCCCAAAATCCGAAACCCAAAATCGAAAAAACCGTTAAAAAGGACACACTCGTACCCTGCTCTCATGATCCAACACTCAGCATACTATTCATCAACTCGAGCTCCCACTCATCCAGCATGGTCTTCGCCTTTGTCAGAGACGGCGAACCTGCTTCCATGACTGAGGCCGCATCAGGAGCGATACTCGACTGGGCAGATCCCCTCCTCGTTCCAAAGGTAGCGTTCTGGATGCCTAGATAACTCTGACATCGCCTCTCCAACAGATCGATGATGCCGCTGCCCATGTTTTGAGCCGACGGGCTAGCGCGAGTAGTCCCATACCGGCGGCCAAAGATCTCGTGGTCGATACTGGGGATAGTACTTGGACTCAACCTGGGGGCGACATTTATACCTTGATCCACGACCGCGGATACCGGCGTTTCCCCTCTCCTGTAGAGCTCCTCTTCAGCCTCATGATAGTTCGCTTCATCCGCCGCCCGCAGCCCAGCCTCTGGTGCGCTCCCTCGCTCAGTGACACTGGCGGCACCAGGAGCAGATCCATGCCACATGCCTTCGACCTTTGCGAACGAGTGATCGTCGGCCATCCCCACACTCCGATTACTTTCCGTCGCACCATGCATATGCTGGACGCCCTCACAACGATGTGAAATGCAGTATGAGCGTACCCATTCGTTCGTCCGCTTAATATTATCGTCATCAGCATCATCTTGTTGTTCGCCTGAGAACTTGGATGGAAGAGGAAAGGAGAGGGGAAGAGAGGGCGACAGGTGGAAGAGTGGAGGAGATGTGAGATGGCGATAGTGGTAACTGGCAAGAGTCTGGTCGTGGATGTGATGATGCTGTTCATGTGCGCGCAATGAGACGACTGGTGGCACAAGGGGAGAACGGTCCTCGTCCCGTTCAAGATCTTGGTTTTCTTGCTGGGGAGGTAGGAAAGGGTCTGTTACTGCTAGTCGACTGTGCATCGCGTGCGAGTACTGGTCTGGTAGACGTGAATAGGATGTGGATGGGAAAGATGGAGGCTGTCGCTGATGCAGGTGCGGGATCTCGTTGGGGGTTGCGGGACCACCCTCTGTGCTCGGGGTAGTAAAGGGGGTATGGGTGGAAGCGATAAGTGAATCATGGGAATGAGGTGGCGGAAATGGGAGAGATATATCGGCGACGGCGCGGGGAGAGTCGCTGGTGGAGGGGAGAGAGGCTGAGCGCTGTTGGCGGCGGTGGAAGAGTGATGGTGGGGAGCCAGTCGTGGCACTAACTTTCTTGCCAGAACGATGGGTAGAGCTCATGCGGCGTTTCGAATGAGGACCGGCGCCAGCGGTACTCTCTGCCTGGACACCACCTTCAACACCACCAATCCAGTCATTTATGCCACCGTCGTATGTGCGAACGCGATTCGACTGACTCGCGCTGTGATGCTGGGATATACCGCCTTTGAGCCCTTTGAAGACGCCAGAGTACTGCAAGAGATCTCTTACCTGATCCGCCTCCGCGAGTGCTTCTCTCCTCTCCACTATTGTCAACTCCGCAGCCGCACCAGCCCGGGCGCTGGTAGAGGTGCTCGTTCGTTCGTAGCCTTCATCTGCGTCCTTGTCGTCCTTGCCGTATGGTTGCTCTATGCTCCTGTCGCCCTCAAGAGCGTCCCATCTGCCCGCAGAGCCGGCCCAGTGGTTGGCTCGTCGTTCGTCGGAGTGATGGGAATCGGTGAAGTCTTGGTCGTCGAGCTCATCGGCAGTGCCTAGTCCTTGCTGAGCGTCAAGATCAAGAGCGCGGAAGAAGATCAGTGCAAGTTCGGCGGGCGAGGGGGCCCAAGTCATGCGTTGGGTGTCGCTATTATCGGGATAGGGAAGAGAGGTGAGTCAGTTCATTTGTGGTGTCGAACGCAGCTTCACTCTCGGTGTGCCGCCAAAGGAGGCGTCATCACTAGAGAGAAGTTGAGTTTCTGGAGAAAGAAAAGGGATTATGCCTTACCTCCAGCTCAGGAGGCGAGCAGGGACATCGATGGGTGCGCTCCCCCAAAACAGCAATCGATAGCAGAGGATGTTGTTCCCTGCTACATTCTGTCAATTCCCAATCCGAGCGCGATACAGAAGTTTCCGAGTAAAGCAAGGAGGGGGAGGTGGGAATAGAAAACATGTGGTAGTGGTGTGTGCGTAATAGCGACGGAATGGTGTTTGCAAACCAGTGGTAGGTGAGCATGGGCGAAATGAGGAAAGTATGGCAGAGAACTAGAAACTACTTACACGGAAGACTTTGCCATGCTGTGAGTCTGCGAGCTTTCCGACAAATTGAGCGTCCTTGTCAAGCTTGAGCAAGTAGTAATGAAGCCTTGACTGCGAAACTGGAAGTTCAGTGGGTGCGGTCGCATCCATGCAGCCTGCAGCCGTGTATGAGGGTTTGCGTCAAAACCAGGAGTGCCAGGGGTTGCGATCCAGAATTATAGGGGCAGCTGGGTAGGGCGGAAAAGAGCACGAAGACCGAGCGGCCGAGTGAAAGGAAGTGACCTTTTATTTGTGCTGTTGGCAGGGGTTTTGGGCTGCTACTGGTGGGTTACGGGAAGGAAGGAGTAACATATGATACAAGCGGAGACGAGAGCATATCCACCGAGATGAATATAAAGACAAGGAACGATGATTGCAATGCAAGGGGAGAGTTATGAAGAACCCCTCGTATTCCTCTCTTTCCATGTTGGGGTGAGAGGGGGCACACGTGACCATTTCAAGCGGTGTTGGTACGCCCAACTCGGGAAAACGAATGCCTCCTCCCAGTCTGTAATACCTTTTCTGTCAGTGAAGCGTTCAGGTCCTTTTGTGTAATACTGGTGTGCCGAAACTCCGACGCTTCATGGTGGGACCCTGCAATACTAAGTGCATGCGACCTGACCTGACAACTCACAGCCAGCCAGTTATGTTTCTGTTAACCGGAATCTATTTATGAGTTTTATTACACGGCTGACTGACAGGTGACCGTATTCATATTATGAGATGTCTATCTAGGGCGTTTTCGACCACTCGTTTGACCAGATCCTCCTGAAGCATTCCATCGATGGGACCACCACGCTGCCGCCTTGCGGCCAGAACTCAGAACCCATTTATAACACAACACCTTGACGTCCCTGAGACTTGAAATGTGCCGCGCGGATCCTTTTTGCACCGCATTCCTGCATTCCTGCACTCCAGAACCCTTCGCCGGAGCCGAAGTGGTGACCTCGATGCCTGTGTACTCCACCACTGAGCCAGCTCCCCCTTTCACCCCCAGCAGCTAGCACGGCGTTCACGGTGACCAGGAACAATTATATACGCAGTAACCGATGACTAGCCAAAGCCCCTCATTGCCAGAGAGTAAATTCTGTCCTGTAGCTCACTGTGGCACTGCATTTGAGCTAGCCGTCACGTCGGGTCAAAGGATTCAGCTGGCGTGCTGGGTCACGCATTGGGAAAACCTCACGCGTCATGGTCACTATGCACTCTACTGTTCGACGTATCGCGGGCCAGCCTGTATTTCAGACACACTATTGCATAAAGCTGTCGAGAGTCACCGGCTACGCTGACATTCGTGAGACAGCGGTGCAAAAATGCAACGACCCTGACTGGATAAGTACTACAATGGTATTGTACCCCGTGGTGAACGAAGATGTCTGATAAGACTAGTATCGGTTATGGAGACAAAACATAACCGCCAACTACCCCCCTGCCTCCAAGGTTCTTGGGCCAGAGGAACTTGGGTGGGCAGAAAGGGAACTAAAAAAAAAGTTGAAAAACAAAGAGAATACAGAGTGCAAAAGAGTTTATGTCGATTTGGAACATGCTAGCTTTCCCGATTGTTGATCGCACGAGGGAGACTTTGTTCGATAGACTCGTTTCGGGGCCGGTTGGTTGTGGTTCACGGGCTCGGCCAGCCGAAAAAAAACTTTGCAATGTCAAGCATCCCACGCTCAATCTCAGGCAAGCGGATCTTTATCTCATATAGAAACCCTGCATCCGAGAATAGGACATCTCCTGATCTCGAGGAGCTACGGCATGGGCAAGGAAATTTGTTTTGCCCTTTCCAGCTGTGATGAACATGGTAAACAAGGTGCCGTTGGGATTTGTCGTCGAGCTCGAAAATGGCCGAACATCAGGAACCCATGATCGGCGCAAATTCGCTTTCACCAACGAAAGCGAGGAAGGTTCTGGATGAATGGGAGCTCGGGATAATGAGCAGTCTGCTGAGCGTTGGATGTCCGATGTAGGGAATCGATGGACTGCTGAACTTTTGAGGGTTTAAGCACTGAAATAATATATATTTTGGGAGCACTTGGGTTCGTTAAACATTCTTCCTTCGACGCTTAGTGCATGCTTAGATGCATCTTGTTCTACGAGCCCTTCGATGCCAGCGCCAGTGCAGATGCGATATAATACAATAACCTACTATGTCTCCCTCAGTATTTTTAGGTCATTGGGAGTGTTTCGATACAATCCTTGGTTTGCAACTATGGTTTTTGATAGGTCGCTAGTCTCCTTGCCCTTTGGGGTGCTTGATTTCATGTAGGTTGCACGAGTTATAGCAATTCATTACAACTCCTTGTTGAATTCTGAAGTTGGTCAATGATTCGAGGCCTTGGACGAGCACAAATGTATGATCCACAAACGGACAGAGGCTTGAGCCTACAATCTATGATCGCGGATGAACAAGTTCGCGACGGCATATTCCGAGTGCATCACCGCATTAACATGGACTCTGCAAGAGACGATGACGCTCACCAAATATACCTTTCTATCTAAATCCAACTTCCCGTCAGGCGAGCAGCACTCAGTGGCATGGGGCCACAAAGAACTTGATCGAACTTTGTTCTTGTTGCCTATAGGTTGGCAATTCATTCCACTCTCCTAAGACAGAGATGCCATTGTGCTCACAGCCATTTGCGACTGGATCCCACCTAATGCACCGAAATATGACGAGCCAGGTGATATCTAAGGAGGTTTTACAAACAAGCAGTATGCATTCAAGCAGGAAAAAGCGCCAAACGGTTCCATTACTAGTTGATCAAACAAGTGAGTGCGTTCCTAATGTACATGTCGCTTTAGCACCCAGAACTCAGAACCTAGAACCGAAAACTGAACCCCGAAAGAGAAAAAAGCGGCCCGCTAATATCTTACGTTGCAGAGTCCACGCGCAGCAGAGTGTTCACCATCCCAAACTCCCACTCCTTCAAAGTGTTTCGTGCTACAATCACCGGCGGCGGAGCAGGATGTGCAGCATTGAGATAGCCCTGACACCGCGACGTCACCTGGTGGTCGAGGCTGCCCATCTCTGATATCTTCCGGATAGTGCATGTTGTGTGGGAACGGCCAGGGAGGAAAATCTGGAGGTTGTTGGTAGCAGCATCGGCATCAGCGCCAGGACTCATCCAGCGCGAGCTTGGGTTGGCAACGCCTGTGATGCTAGGGCCTCCAATGGTCGACATCGGTGCCTCTTCTCGGGTGCCAACCTCCTCTACATCTGCCAGCTCGTCCCAACCGTCATCAATATCACACTTGTCATATATATCGCTCCCGTCCACATCTTCCTCCCAGCAATCCGCTTCCCCCGGCTCCCTGTCGTCGTCGTCGTCGTCGTCGTCGTCGTCACCGTCTAGCTCCCCTCTCGATTCAACCTCGACGCCAACATGCTCATCCACAACAGCATCCCCTGCGGCGGCGCATAGCCCTTTCTTGGACTTCGTCGGCGAGCGATCTTCAGCCATCACGAAGTTTTGATATCGCTCTACCAGATCGCGCATACAGCACGAGTATTCCTCATCCTCGGATCGACGTTCAAGGCGACAAGAGAATCTCCACTGGCTCGCGCTCTCAATGTCATCAAGATCTTGCTGCTGCTCTCTGAAGAACCGGGATGTGATGGGCAAGGCGATAGGCAGAGAGCCCAGGGGGAAAGAGCGGTGTGGTGGAGGAAGGGGGAGGTAGCGAGCCGAGATGGGGTGATGCTGATGGGAGGAGAGCTGGTGCTGTTCGCGTACATGGGTGGGTGTGGGGTACGACAGAAGGCCGGAGGACAGGGAACGTTTATGATGTTGGTCTCGGTCTTGGGGCGAGGGAGGCTGTGTTGATTGGACCAAGCAATTCTGGTTTAGGAGCGAGAGCTGATCATGGAGATGAGAGGGGGAATGGAAGGGGGCTGGCGGGGGCAGGCGAAGTTGCTGATGGACGCATTGCATATCAGCGAGATCTACTGCTATGTTCGCGATATCTGGGAAAGGGAAATGCACGAGAGGTGTGGCGAGCACCTCTCGGGGGTGGGGTGGTTGGCGAGTCGGTGGAAGGCAGATGTCAACGGCGGGTGTCAGGGGAGAGTTATTTCTGCTGGAGGGGGGAGATGCTGAATGTTGTTGAACGTGGCCTTGATGAATCAACGCTGGGGAAACACTGAGCGTCGGCCTAACACCAATCTCGGGACAACGGACACGGTTGTCGCAGCCCTGTTTTGGATCTAGGCTCGTACCAACGGTGCTCTCTGGCTCGGCGCCACCAGTCCAGTGACCCATCCCGTTGTCAAATAGGGATGGATGCTCGACGCTCTGGGCACCATACTGCCAAAGTGTGCTTTCCCGCTGCATCGCCACGCTTGGCCCCCCCTCGCACAAAATGTCTGGCGAGGCCGCAACCGTCTCGGCCTGCGCAGAGGGGCAGAGGGAAGGATCATCATAACTCTCGCCCGCCTCCCCATGATGCAGGCCGCGGGAGTTGTGTTCGTTGGTTCTGCCTATAAACATGTCGTGTGCACTCCCAAAGCAATCCCATTCGCCAGCTCGTTTGTACCTGTGGCCGGAGTAAGATCCTTCGACGTCGAAGAAATCGTGGAAAATGTGTTGAACCTGCTGGGATTCGAGAGCGACCGCGGTACGGAAGAGCTCTGAGAGGTCGTGCGCTGACGGCGCTTGGGTCATACTGTTGTTGCTGCTAGAAAAAGGGATGGGGAAAATGGTCAGTTTTTGCTGTGGAGCTTACTTGCTGCCCATATAGCGAGCCATCTAGGCCTCGCTGGATCAGGTGAAGGTTCAAAGATGAAAAGGAGTCTTACCTCCAGCCGAGGAAGCGTGCGGGCACATCAGCAGACCCGTTGCCCCAGTACACCAACCGATAACAGAGGATATTCCTGCCATGCACTCGCTACCAATTTCCAATCAAGGCACGGTTTGAGAATTTTTTGGCGAGAGTTGATTCCGAATCAGAATGAGCGATGAGCATGAAGTCACGAACGAAAGTCAGTAACGAGGGGGAGAACGTGAGAGACGGCGAACAACCTACATGGAAGAACTTGTCTTGTCGAAAATCCACTAGCTTCCCGACAAACTGGGTGCCGTTATCTAGGGTCAGTAAGTAATGTTGCTCTGGCCGAGCGTGTAGGACTTCGACTTCTGCGGTTGCATCCATGGAGTGCCAACACCGTTGCACGAGGCAGCACCAGACGGCTTCTTTTCAGAAACGAGTGGGACAGTCGAAGGTTATGGCGAGGCTGTAGGACGTCTGGATATGCCGGAAAACCGGTGGTAGGCCCAACAGCCGGGTTACGCGAAGGGGGGGATTTATTCGCCTGGCTAGAACCTCCTGATGGTGGGTGCTAGGAGGAAGAAGGGGAGGATGAAGAGGGACATATCATATGCACGCGGGCTAGCCGCATATGGACAAAGTGGTGAAGAAGGACGAGGGACGAGCGCTGCAATGCAAGGGGGTGCGTTGGAAAGGCTTTCACTTTCTCCTGCCATGTTAGGGTGACACTCCCACACGTGACTTGTTACAGAAGACGTGTTGATTTCCATCCAACTGACAACGAAAATATCTTTCCAACCTCTACATCATACCTATCGTTAGTTTACCTTTAGCTCGCCCAATATCCTCCGAGCACAAGGACGCTCTAGGCTGCTGCTAGAACACCTCCCTCAATCGGTATTCTCAAAGTGGAACGACAACTTCCATCTGTGCAGATCCCTCCCCTCCGAGCAATTCCTTCGATACATGCTACCCTACGCGATATCGAATAAGTGGATCAACCCACGAGATGGCGGATGATAACCATTCGATGAGCTGCCGAAACCTGTCAGGCCGACGACATTCCCAACGCCATGCACGGTCGATTCCACCCATTCGTATATGCCGTCAAGCCACGTTTAGAAGCTAACAGCAGTAGACATTAACCCTATGATAATACGGTCGTACGATTCCCCGAACGAACGACCTACAATGCCAGACATTTCTCCATCGAAATATGCTCATCAGCTCATTCTATTGCTCCAATGGAGGCTATCAACCCCTCAACACCAACCTGTTGACAAGCCTAGGATATCGACCCCTCCGGAGCGGTCGTGCAATCAATGACGGATTTACTTATTGGGGGAACTGAATATCAGGCAACCAGTAGAGTGCACTCTTGTCTCGTATGACGAGGGGGAAGAGGTTGGTGAGAAAAGACCAGGCGATCCGAGGCCGATAGACAGCCAATTTAGAAGCCATCACAGCCAACGATTCGTTTGGGGGTAGCTCACTAGCACTTCGCAGAGGGAGCGATCGATCAGATGCGCACCTTCCGCCGGCTCGGTCATGTAAAATGTTCAGGGACCTTCCTGTCATGGACAATTCATCCGCCCGCGAGCTCTTGGACCGATCCAGACCATATGTCTACCATGCTTCGTATTCTGGCGTATTCTCTTCCTTTTTGAACGCTGAATATTAGCTGAAGATGGTCAAAAGCTTGGTGGTTTGTGTCTTTCTCTCAATATTCGTGCCACTGTCGTGCTAATTGGAACAAGAATCTTCGGTCAGGGGGGAATGCATGGCCGCCCGCATTTTAATTTTCGTCCCATAGTCCTGGGAGCAGCTAGATCTGACCGAAAATCAAACTCTAGAGCTAACCAACTTCAATGAAACCAGGACGAGAAGTCTATGGCGACTCCGGGGTGTTTACATTTATTTATAGTCCGCGGACAAGCGTCGCCCGAGGCATGGTTCGGGAGAATCTTGTGGCTCAGAAAATCTACGACGTCCATCCCTTTTCCAATCCTGCCACGCATTTGCACTTTACGATACGCACATGGCCCAACCAGCTTGTCTTGTCATACCACGCAATCGAGGCTGATCGAGTCGATGTGATTCGATCTCGACAGACCTTGTACCCACGGATGTTTCCACATTTGTCTTTTTCCTCCCGTCATAAGCGGGTCACGACTACATGCCGCCGCCCCGCGCGCAGTCATTCCGCTATGCTGGGAGCTCAGGCGCTGCGATCGTGCCCGCCGCCCCTCGTCGACATGCTCGATGGTCAAGGTTTTTCAATGAAGTAACCCTATGCCGCTCCTCTGCGGCCCAGCGGGTACGAGTACGCCGAAAATAGGTCGTCAGGAGGGTACAGCCCGCTCTATGTACGTCACTCAAGATTCAGTATCTGAGACCCCGAACGGAGGCCCGAACCCTAAAAAAGCGAAAGTCAGATCTTCGTGAAGGTTGCTGACGATTGTCGTTTCGGATGACATTGCTAGTCTATGAGCCTAACCTTCTCGATGAAGCTTCACGGCGCCTCCATATTCTTAGCGTATCGCGCATAAGCCATACATGCATATGGCTCGGAGGGACCGATTACAGCGAGGACATTGACCGATCCAAGCTGAACCCAGGATGGGTGTTCTCGAAAATCAAAAAATTGATATCGAGGCTGGGTGTCGCCGACCCCAATTTCACACATCGCAATCTTGTGTCGCATCTGGTGCTGGTGAATAACTCGAGACCTCGCGTGTTGACCATGAGGACGGCGGTGCTGTGGCAATCTCCCACTCAATCCGATTGGCCAGCTTGTCATTCAGGAGAGAAAGGGTCGTGCGTTTGAGAATATGAAATGACTTGTCTGCACGTAAATAAAAAGGTGGGAATCTTGGCGTGGCAACAACGAGTCAGACAGTTGATTGACTGAGTTTCTAACCCCGACGGGTCCGAAATGTGTCTGTCGAGCAGCACTTGTGATGTGAACAAACAAACAAACAAGCTTGGCCCATGCAGACCTCTTCATCGTATTTTGAAGATCACGCTGGCCAGGTTACTTAATAAAAAGTTACGTGATTTTTTTTAGGAATCTTCCGTAGGTTTTAGGCGGACACGTTGTCTTTTGAATGAAGATCTGGCACCATCCTCATCAGGCGCGCGGTAAACACTATTCTGCCATTTACGTTGACGGAATTGAAATCTACAATGTTCACACTGTCCCCAGCGCCAGCGTGCACGTGACAAAGAATAGAACATACCACGCTTTTTGGTGCTGACAGGACGTATAGCTTGGGAGGGATAGGTAGTCTTTGTATGGCCTAACCTGATGACTCGCCACATATTGAGCGATTTTTGGCCCAACTGTGGCAGCAACCGCCGACTGAAGTATTTAATTGATTGTTTCGTAGAAGTCCCTGACTTCCCCATCGTTAAATACGCGTTTGAGACTACAATTCAGCTCACAGAGCCTGATAACTCAGTTCGGGGAGATTCAGCCCTCTATGGAAGTCGAGGTGGCTACTTCGGCTCCGGCGGAGGCTTTTTCGAACCTAGAATCGCGGCACGAATATTCTTCGTGCCACGCCATGACGCATCGGGGACGCTGATATCGTGCTATGAAAGGGTGAAAATATCCAAGAGTCTATGCAGGCGGGATAATAAGCGCAGCTATCAGGAACGACTGAGCAACCAAATCAAAGGGCTTGTGGGGCCTGTTCAAGAACACGGCGGCTAAAGATGTCATGAACCGATCAGAATCTGAGATATTCTATTAGGCAGTGTGAATTTTGACGAACAATAGTCACCGGATATCCATTTCCCGTGAGGGTCAATGTACAACACGTCGAACTCGGCATTTCCAGTAATAGCTACAGTTCCGTCGCGCTTAAAGGATGCAAACTTACCTTACGGCTTACATTATAGAGCCTCATGTTACTAGGGGGCTTCGTCTGAAGAGTGGACGACGCAGCCTCTTGTAACAGTCACGTGTGTCAGTGTCACCCCAACATGGCAGGAGAGGACGAAAGGCTTTCCATGAACCCCCCTTTACATTGAAATCATCGTCCCTCTTCGTCGTTCACCACTCTACCCATATGCGGTGTCCCCCCTTATCTCTCATCTGGGCCTTCACGCCATCTCCCACCTCTTACCCACCATCAGAAGCCTGGAACCCCCCCACCAGCACGAATAAACCCCATCCTCCCGTCGCCTGGCCTCTGGCACCTGCAGTTATTTTCCGTCAGGCCCAACTGCCTTGGAAGTCCTCAGAATTTTCGCCCGCACTATTCGCCCTGGAATATAGTAATTTTGACGCCGTCCTGACAAATGGTCTTCGGCGACACAGACGCGACCGCAGGCGCTAAGGCCAGCATCCTCCAGCCAGAGCAACTTTACTTGCTTACACTCGACGATGGCGCCCAGTTCGTTGGAAAACTCGCGGACCCCCAGCACGGCAAGGTCACCCATGTAGGTTTTTGCTCCCCCCCTGCCTCGTTCCTCAGGTCGCTGATGTTCGACTGCCACTCCTCGCTCATCACTTGATCACAATGACCCGCCATTCAATGCCTTGTATCTCCTCCCTGGGTTACCCCCTCGCTCGGTAACTTATGCAATGCACCGGATTCGGAATCGATAGAATGTGGCAGGGAAGAACATACTCTGTTATCGATTGATTTACTGGAGGAGCAGACCTGTCGATGTGCCTGCACGCTTCCTGAGCTGGAGGTAAGGCCCCCTTTTCTTTCCCCAAAGGGCCTCGACCCCGCCTTGATAGCACGCGGCGTTGGCGTGCCGTGTAGCGAAGAACTTGCACCCCAACACTGACTGACTCGCCCCTCTTCCACCTCGAACAGCAGCCGACAGAGCATAACCCTAGCCCCCGCACCCTCCGACCTAGCAGTCCTCTTCCTCCGCGCGGCCAATCTCGACCCTCATCAAGGGGATGATAACACTGATGAATTCGACGACCATCGCAGCTACCACGAGCAGCGCACGAAACGAGGCGACCACCGGGACGCCCTGCCTAAAGGCGAACGAGGCATAGGACATCTCTATGGCACGGGTAGCAAAGAGTCGGACGCAGTCTACAGACAAGCGAGCGTCTGGAACGGGTTGCCTGGAGAGACGAGATGGCCGACGTGGAGGACAGACGATTCCGCGGAAATGCAGCAGGAACAAAACGGATGGCGGTTTGGCGTTACTGGGCTCAAATCCGGCAGGTGGCAGCCCCTCAACATTGAGTGTCATCGTCTTATCCAAGCATACGGTGACGGTATAAATGACTGCGTCGAGGGCTTCGTAGATGGTCCCCACCCAGACCCCCTCATGGATGTGGACGTTGGTTCGTGTCGCCGCGAAAGCTGCGCTTGTCGTGCCAACAGCATAGTCAGTGCCATGCCTAATTCCTCGCTAACCCTCCTCTCCGGTCGACGGCAGCGCCCAGCCACTCCCCCCTCACCTCGCGCCCTCGCCGATATGTCTCTTCGAGTTCCTCCGCCCTACTGCCGCGAATGGGCTGTTAGTCCTACCTCATTCTCCTTACCCAGCCCGACGACGACGAGCGGCCCTCCAAGCCCTAGAGACACACAGCATGTCCACTACTCATGGTCCCCGACCTCTCTGTCCTCCCCTTATTCATGGTCTCATCATCAGCAGTCGCCGCCAAGTCATGCATCGTCAATACCGCCGAACCGCTCTCCTCCACACCACCACCACCAGCATCACCGCCAATACCAGGACCAGGACCAGGATCGCTTATCACATTTTCCCCCTTCATTCCCCCTCACACCAAGCCACCCACCTATCAAGCAGTACCACCATCGCACTTTTGCCAGCTACCAGTATCGATACCTCCCCTCCCCCTCTCCCTCTCCAGACCGCTCTTCCCCCTACAACCCCATCCCCATATCCGTCCCACTAGAGTCGAAAGAACGTGCTGGACGCGGGGGCGGACGAGAAGACTCTCAGCGTCCTACGCATCCTCACAACGACGTCGCTCGTATGAGCACCGAGTTGGAGCAGTATTCGAACTTCACCACGGCCGAAGATCGCTTGTCTGCAATGGCGCCGGAAGGGCGGTGGAGCCTTGTCAACGGTGCTGTTGGTGGTATGAGGAGAACGAGCGATTCGTTACAACTAGTAGGGGCAACCGGCAAGGACGATGAGCTGGCAAAGATGGAGGACTGGGAAGAGGACGGCGGTGATGATGGTGTCGTGGGCGATGACGGTGAACAGGCATGCGTAGGTGCCAATGGAACAGCAGGAGCCTTGAAGAACGCTGAAGAATTGGCGCAGGCGAAGTGTGATGGTAAACGAGACGTCTTGAGTCCTGAGCCCGTGAGTCAGGGCGTTTTTCCTCCAAACTTGATTCACAGAGCCCGTTCCAACATCAGCACTCAGCACCGGTTCTCTCCCAGCTCCTCTAACACGAACCGTATTGGCCTGACGGCCCATCGCGCGGGCAGCGACATTATCAACTCGTTAGAGCCGCAATGCCAGAGCTACTTGGTAATCCAGAACATCACTTTCGGGAGAGGGAAGAGGTCTCCTAGATTGAGAAGTGAAAGTGACTGGCTCCCTGCGACGACTGGAACACGGCAGCCATCGAGAACCAAAGCGGCCTGTTCCCTAGATGAATGGGAGCTAGAAATGATGAGCGCTCTACTCAACGTTGGGTCTCGCATGCAGAAGGAACATATATGAAAGGCAAGACGCGCTCACTTGGATCATCAGATGTTCCACCGTTTGCACTTTTCTTGTTGGGGCACGTCAATTTCTCCTATTTGATGGCATCTTCCTTCTCGACGATGTCAATATAACATTGGTGTGTCCTGGGTTCAAATTTTTCAGTTGCCGATTCCATTGAAGGTTACGGGTTGCAAAGTTCCTATATCGCGAACCTCATCGCGCTTGCTGCACTGGACCCGAACCCGACGAGTCCATCCAATGCCATGTTGTTAACTTGCGCAGACATGATGCACGAAGCGCTCATTACTGAGTTTTGAGAACTGGCTGGTGATGCAGACGGCGTATGCTATCTCGAACGGCAACTAGAGTCCCACCATCAAGCGATGAGGCTCGCTAAATCGTTGCAGTCAAGGCTCCGGTCATGCGAAGGACGATCGAGTTATTCAGTGAAGAAGAAGCATAGTAGAGACAAATATGAAGCAATCTAGTGTTCGATGTACTGGGGGAGTAGCATGCAAAGGCAGGACTCAGAGTCTCGATTGTATGTGTGAAGTGTGGGAATTCCCACGTGATTGCCAACGACAGGGACGCCGTGGGAAGCTGGGCGAGAAACATGAATGCTGTCAGTGTAATCTAAACATGACTGAGAGACGCCTCGGAATGAGGTGAATTCGTTACATGCTCTTTTCCCCTGTTCACGCCCGTCATCTCTATCTTTATGTTCTTGTGACGTGACCTGCTGGAGGAGACCAGCACCCTGACGGACAAATTCTTCCTTGACCGAAACTCTCAGGGCGGTTTCATTAGCATCGTGGCATAAATTATTTGATCCACTGACACCGACAAGATGCAAATCAGCGTCGGCCCGCCATTAACCAGTGCAAATGTGAACTGTAAGAATGTCAGGTAACAGGTCATGATATCTTGTCCTCGTCGAGTCCCATCAAACACATTGGTAACATGCTTAGGCGAAGAATTCGTGTGGTTCACTTTTAGGCATGACCCGAGCCCGCTGAATCTTTCGAATTTTACCTCAGCTGAAGAGCCACTGTATCTCATCTCCTCTTGATGGAGAGCTTCGGCTTCTCAATCATCTCATATAACCCGCTTGTTGAGTATCTGATTCTGGATTATATCCCGCAGTCGCAGCGCTCTTCTCACCAATCGTCTCATAATCAGCTTCGCTCTCGCATGGAGGGGATTAACTTCTCACTAGTTCAGTACCCACTTCAAATAGCCTGTGTTTCGTCCACTCTTCTGAGGGTGCTTGGAACTAAGGCTGTATTAGAGGGTATACGAGCGCCCACCCGAGGCCGCCCGGCCCGCCCGCACGTGGAACTGAAGGGTCCCCAACTCAGCTCGATCGGAGATTCTTAGGGACCACGGTACCAAAAAATATTCGCGCTTCATTGTGCGGATTTGAGGGCATTAGGGTACTTAGTGCTCTGACCAAATCCGAGCCCGTTGAGTTCTGGAGATGGGACAGTAGGGTTGACGAATTTTCAGGATGGTTTTGATAGGTCAGGGCGCTTGTGAAGCTTGTTAGCGTCTATAATTGCTAAATGTACCTAGCTTAGTCGTTGCGTCGGCTGACCGACATGCTAATAATATGTATTGTGTGAATTAGCAATTATATTACCACCACCGCCGTCACCGAACGACGTCTAGTTACCGCACAGATAACTGCGCGCGCTGGCAAGTCTCTAGCACGCTTGAAGTCTGCATCGAAGAGATTCGAGATAGGATCTTAAGACTTCAAACCTACTCGTAGTGTGGCCCAAGACCTTACACCTGCCCTTGAGAAGGCATTTCATCCACAGCGGGGCATTCACTTTCGCAATTAGACAACCGACAGACCCCGTAGCTGTCACATGTACCAGTGTCACCTCCAGCATGGCCGGAGAGGGACGAGAGGCTCTCCATGAGCCCCTTTTTGCATTGTAACCACCGTCCCTCTTCCCTGATTTCCATTGATACTCACATAAGATCCCCTCTGCGTGTGTTATATGGTGCCCCTCGTCCCCTTCCTCTCTTCGCCTTCACTTTCGCCACCTCCAGACGCTCCCGACCGCGCGAATAATATCCCCCCTTCGATGACCTGGCCGCTGGGGCCTCTTCCTATTTTCCGTTATACCCAGCTACCCACAGAACCATCATAATTTCTCGACCGGACCCCCCACCTCCCAAAAACAACGATTTTGGAGCCGTGCTGAGACACAGCCGTTGGGCCCATGGATGCTACCGTAGAGGCAGAGATAGATCAGTATTACCTGCTCACGCTTAATGGCGACTCTCAGTTCATCGGAAAGCTTACGGATGTTCAACATTCCAAGGTCTTCCATGTAAGTCGTTTTTGCTTCCGCCAACGTTCTCCACGTTGTTGATGCCCACCTGTTTCTCCCCTCCCATTATTTCATCATCATCACACACCATTGAATGTCTTCTGTCCATACCAATATCTCGGAAACTTTGCAATCCGCCGGGGACGGGAATTGGTAGGATATAGCAGGGAGGAACACACTCTGTTATCGATTAACCTACTGGGGGAGCGCACCTGTCGATGTCCCTGCACGTTTTCTTAGCTATAGGTAAGTTTGAGACCCACTGACTTTGAGACCCGCTCCAGTAACGCCTTGATGGCATGCTGCGTTGACGGATCGTTCAGCCTAGAAGTTGCGTTTCCACAAAAGACTGACTCACCTCTCTCCTCTATTAATAGTAGTAGAAAACGTCTTACTCGTGCCCCCTTACCTTCCGACCTCGCACTGCTCTTCGTCAAGGCCGCCAATCCCCACGTCGCTCAACCACAAGACTCTGCTGATGAGCCAGATGACCGCCAAGGGAATCACCACCAGCGCTCCGTACCGAGGGGTCATTGGAGCACCTCTGGGAGCGAGAACAGCTCGCGCGAGGAGGGTAGGAGAGGGGCAGGGCCTCTCTCCGGCCGGAATGGCGGGGGGATGGATCTAGTCTATGAGCGACCGAACGCGTCTTCCCGTGCGGGGGTGGGCTTGACTGCAGGGACTGTGTGCAAGAGTAATGTGTCCATGAAAGCGAAGCAGGAAGGAATCGCCTGGCACTCTGGCGTCAAGGAGCTCGAGCCCGATACATCGCGGCCTCCCGGCGTTGGACATCAGTGCTTCCGGACATACGCTGGCAGGATATGGAATCGTGCTGATGGCCCTGAAGATAGCTTCAGTAAAGACCGCATGATGCGAGCAGCCTTCGAGTCGAGAACCTGCGAGAGTCGTGCTCTTCGACCACATACTGAAGTTTATACCACGTCTACCTCCTCTCCAACGCTTTTCCATCGTCGTCAACAGCGCTCAGCCTCTCCCCCTTCCCCTACCGAGTCGTCCCTCGCCATCGCTAACATCCGTCTTCCACTTCCACTACCCCATATGCGTGAGTGGACCACCAGCCTAACCTCTCCGTCTCTCAGCCCAAACACAACGAGCACCTCGACCAGCCCTCCAGAAATGTGGCACGCGAATCGACAATGGTCCCCACCATCCACATCTACATCCTCCTCATACTCACACTCGCGCCATCAGCACTCGCCATTGAAGCGCGCCTGGTCAACAACATCATACCCATTTCCCTCGCACCAGCACACAGGCCAGCATCGTTCAGTGTACCCTCTCTCTCCAGCTCACGCCGCCTCGACTCACGCTCGTACCCAGCATTCCCGCCACCACACATTTGCCAGCTACCAGTACCGATACCTCCCTTCACCTTCCATCCCCTGCGTTTTCCTCCCCCCTCCTCCCCCCTTCCCCACATCACTGTGCAGAGTGCCTACTGAGGGCGCGAGCGAAACGGAATTGCCCCGCGGTCTTGCATGCCCATCGGAGCACGAGACCGATGAGCCTGCAAGGGTGGATGACTGGGAAAACCACAAGAGCCAGAATGATATGACGGGTGGAGACCTAGAGGTCGATGACGGGAACAGAGTGGGGGAGCTGAGCGAGACAGAGGGTCGTCGCGTTGAGGGAGAGCCTTCTGGTAGAGAGAAGATCCTGGTATCTGTGGTTGTCGGTCGGAGCGTACGAGCTACTCCGAGTTTGAGCCCAAGGGCCAATGTCCAGCGCCAGTTCCTTGTCGGTCCCCCAAAGAAGGCTCGTACTGGTGAGACGCCTCGACACATGAGCAACAACGCCACCGAAACGTTGGTGACGCTATGCCAGAGCTACCTGGCCATCCATAACATTACGGCCTGGGAGAGGAAGAGAACTTCTGACTCCAGAAATGACAGAAGCCGGGTCCCCACAGCGGGAGTCTTGGAGCTATCGCTGAGGAAAGCGAATAGTAATAGCCTAGATGATTGGGAGTGGGGAATGATAGGCATTTTGCTGAACCTTGGATCTAGGACTTAGGCTACGAGTACGTCGCCTTTTTGGGTTTCGAGTTTCGAGTTTTACGCGCTGGGGCAACATATATGCTAGGGTCCACCATATGTTTAATCGATTTGATCGACCGTTATGGCTCTTTCCTGCCAGATCCCAATAGAAAGGCGACAAGATGATGACAACGCTGAGTATGCGAGCGAGTGCGAATGCCGTCTCAGTTTTGATTATCGCCGCAAAGAAGCTTCCCAACGTGCGCGCGATGTGATCGAGCAGTACCAGATCTTTATATGGGCCGAAGATCGCTCGCCAACAGAATTCAAGAAAGGTTGTCGAGCGCTGCTGCCACAAAGAAGAGTGGTGTACCCATGGTGGGATCGCAATGGACACCAGGGGGCGGCGACATTGAGGAGCCGGCAAAGGCGGATCGCTGCGAGGAGGATGAGAGCGTGAATGATGACATGCATGCAGCTCCCGGCAAAAGGGCAGGTGAGTTGACAGACGGTGACCAAAGAGAGGTGCGAGGCCGACGGATCATGTGCCCTGATGGACCAAGCTCAAGCTGGAGCAGACACGGTGCTCAACATGTTTCGCCTGTTTACCAATTTGGAACGACGTGCGGTATCCAGACCTTGTACATACCTAGTAGGCCCAATGGCGAGGTAAAGTCAAGATGCCAGAGCTATCTGGGTGCTGCTCCGTCATTGGTGATGATGAGACAACGCTCACTGGATGAATAGGAGCTCGGTATGATGAGCACTATGTCGAGTGTCGACTATGAGAAGTAGAGTGGGGCGCGCCTTGTTTTCGGATTTTGGTTTCACTGACTGGAACGACCTTAGAAGCAACACTCATCTGTGTAATCGACTACCGAACCGTTTCGCGCCTTTTCTTGTCTGCATGTTGTGGATTATGTGAAGATCATTTGGACCAAGTCTCCATTCTTATTAGATTCTAGCGCGCTAAATTTCAGAATCGAGTCGTCCATAGTCATGGCGAGGTCTCTCGATTCGAGTGAGTCGAGCAAGGAGTGAATGCGCAACAAGAACAAAGTTCGAAAGGCAAGACCGGAACCCAGCGGCGAATCCCAATTGAAGCATTCCTTCCCTCCTTGGCCAAACCAGCTATCCTTAACTAAAGACGATTTAATCTGGATGATAGAGAGTTCCGCATCTAACTACGAACTTGGTGGACTGGACTGTAGACGACACAGGATGTAAGATTTCGGCCGATTTCGGGCTCGGCGCGAGATGGATACGGACACATTCTCTGGATCTGGTTGTACCTCAGGAAAGCGGGCCCACTACACATCCTTCTATGTGTGTACAAAAGGGTTCGCTTTCAAAAACGAGCTCCATGACTAAACCTCGTTGGGACATGAGGAGATCTCACTAGCATGCTTGCGCCAAATCGATTTGTGTATCTGGAATCTAGCAGGTAATCTTCATGATCTGGCCGAGTATTCCTCGTCACTTGCTCTCAAATGCTAAATGATAGAGGCCTCCTTAATCCGAGGGGCTTGTTTTCATACCCAGAAGCAGCATATTAGGCCATGGCACCTGATAGTACCGCATTCGGTGATATTGAGCCTCGACCATTTTGAATCGGTCTGCGGAAGCAATCATGTCTTGGCTTCTGACTAAGAGAAAAATACTGACGTGTGCGGTATCACCACTCTATGGAAGAACAACTTGAACGGGTCTCGAACGATTGTAAATAACCCTTGGAACCTCCATTCATTTTAAGCTAATGATGCTGTAAACGGTCATCCTGCGTCGAGCTATCCCAAACATTTGCCTTGTATTGTCCACCATGAATGACGTAAATATGCATGGTCTGTGAGGTGAGCACACTAACTTGTCCTTCGGCCGGTTCACTCGTGCCGTTAGCTGAAAGTGAGTTACACTCTGGAGAATCTTGCATAAGGATGCAGGCGATTATCGTGCTTCAGCCTTTTCTCGCCCACCAGATTTGATGCACGAGTACCTCAAATTTTCTCGCTGTTGTGCGACTACCGCCCAAGTTATGGGCTTTGTTATTGGGGAGCCTTCACTTGATACAACGTGCCGTCTGTCTCACTATTACGGGATTGATGGGCAAGTCTCCATGAACCTTGCGGTTGCTTCCGAGTGACGGGGCTACCCGCCGAGGCAGAAATCACGAGGACGTTTGGGTATACAGCCGGTCGACACGCCCTCACGAAACATCTAGATCGGCTTGAATTTTGGCACAGATTGACAGCCATGGACGGAGGAGCTGATAGAACAAAAAGTGCTTTTGCGTTGTCTTGAGGTAGCGACGTTGAGCGCTGTGCCAGTGCATAGGCTATGTTCTGGATAGACCATCATTTCAGAGAATAATATACGACGATATCCTGCGTATGGATCAAAAAGTGAATATCATGTATAGCACAATTGAGAGTGATTGGCCTCTGGGACCAAGAACTTGTTGCACCAAGGGCTGTCCACATCCATATGTCAGGCCATCAGGTAGCCACAGCGGTAGCCAAGGACACCAACGTTGCTAGAACACATATAACCCCCCTTCTAATAGATAAAATGTCCACGAGCGCTCATTCGCCTTTGCACTCTTTTTTTTTTTTTTTTTTTTTTTTTTTTTTTTTTTTT
>WIDE01000159.1:0-54736 GCA_015039315.1 Clavulina sp. PMI_390
TATGGACATGGGGTGGATAAACCTTGCAAAGGCTAATATGAATCAAGAAACTGTGGAGTGATTACGCTGAGGACATGACATAGACAACAAAGGGAAGTAATGTACTGGGGGGTGGATGGGATTGCAGGTGGTCACAGAGTTGGGATGTGTTATGGTGGGTTCAAGAAAAAGCATGCAAATTGGCGAATAATCAGGATATCCTTGATATGGCTTGTTGATATGGGAGAAAAACTGAAAAGTATTAGGGTTGATAGTAGACTTGAAAAGATTGACGTAGCGAGAAAATCAAGATCTGTGAATGGGAAAGCATGAGATCTGGTGAGCATCATTCAGGATGGTTCTCGAAGGAGGTAATAAACTCACTAGCATCAGTGATCAGGGCCTCGATCGACATTGATCTGCGAATGGCTGGCGCGAGTACTGTGATTTGTTACAGAACTCGTATACACGCTCAGAGAGGGCCCAGCGGCTGGCACTGGTACCAGTGTTCGAGCTAGCGCCTGCAATGGCAGCATAGGAAGGAAGATCACTCTCCTTCATAAAAGTGGCATTCACCGTCATCTCCACAAAGTCATCCCAGCTGCCTTCTGTACGTCCAAACACTTCCACACGCTCAAGAGTGGAAGGATAAGATGGAGGTAATGAAGACGATGACGGGGGAGCTTCCAAGGCAAGATATTCGGCCAACCGAGTTGCGATTAGTGTGGAATAGGGGCTTGACGTCCCTGCGTCGCGTTCGTGCAGCCATGCGACCCCAAGACACGATTCGTCCACTACTTCGAGCTTGAGCGTCTTCAGCGCCGGTAGAGACGCGCTCAGCTCTCGAGGGAGACACCGGAAGAGGAACTGGTCAAGGCTGGTAGCTTGACTGCGCTCTAGGAGTAAACTGAGGTGAATATGCTCCAGGCTGGGGCTTGACATGGCTAAAATGAGCCGGGAGATGGACTCCGGGATGAAAGCGGTACATGACAGGTGAACTTTCTGCAGCTGAGGGCTTGCACGGATGGTAGGAGGCAGCCTGTTCTTCGACAGCATGCATTGGACGTTGTTCCACGTACCCCATTGGTCGATAGTCTCGAGACTGTTCACTTCTGCGAAAGCAATTATGATGTTCGCGTTGTTAGAGCGAATATGGCGGAGGCGGGGAAGTCTGGGCATTGGAGAGAAGGGGGGAGTATCAGGAAGTGAACCCTCTTGATCTGCAGCATCGCAAACGGTAAGAGAGGTGATGGTGGGTGACCATGATTCGCACACATCAAGAAGACGGTACATTGGCAGGTCTCCCCGATAAGCCGCAACGGGAGAGTTTTTCAGACCATTCAAGATGGCACAGGCCAGGTTATGGGGTAAACGTCGCGTGCCTTCCAAGACGCAGGTATCCAGTCTAGTCAAACGCGCGAACGCGCCTTCGACGCGTTGGAGAACCTCAGCATTATCCGCTAAGTCTTCAATAGTTTTGCGAGACCCAAAAGGCCTACTACGAGGATTCTCATGGAACTGCAGGGAAAGGTGCCTCGTGGTGGCGGCCCGCTCGCGGTTGGCGAGGAGGCCGTCGACGAAGGCCACAAATGTGGTCTTGCGCGCACGCTCCGAAGAGAACGACAAAGACCTCCACAGAATCCTCCGAGCCTCAAAGCTGTATGACTGGGAGGTGAGAGCAAACTCCTTAAGATCAGGTAGTGGGAGATGAAGGGCGAACTCGCCCACAATCTCTGTTGGGAAGTATTGGGAGAACGGTTGAACGTTGACGTCTTTTGCGGGGGAAATGGCGTCAGCGTAGATTCTGGCGGTGCACATTGCATCATTGCTTACATCTGGGGTCGCGTCGCCAGGCCATGGTTGGGAGAAGGGGAGGTCCAGTGACACCAGGAGGTGTATTAAGACCGAGGTCGTGTGACGTTCAATGTTGATAAGCAGCCCACGCCTCATTCCTTGCCTCGCCTGTGAACTTCTTCGACAGCACAAGTCATGCATAGAGATGAAGCATCATAATTACGTATCTACCATGCATCTAGACAAGTGTGGAGAGGCCCCATTGAGGACGTCTAGCCACTGGCAGTAGACTAGGACTCGAAAAACACAGCCATCAGTTCGGTCCGCGAACCCCGAAAATAGAAAGGGGAGCAGACGGTCGGCGGTGATCAGAAGAGGAAAGTCTAGCCTCTATGCAGGGCCAGGTGAGTTATATTAAAGGCACTCGACTAGACAAGATGTATGGTAGCAATGATGAAACAAGAGTAGAAAAAAAGGGGAGGGCGGAGATGATGAAGCTGGAATAAGGATAGAGTACACTGAGATCAAATTGGGGATATGAGGGAAAACCGAACCATGAGACGATTCGAGTGAAGAGACGGGGGGAATGGATTGAATAGGGGGAATCCGAAATAATGATGAAATGAGAGGCGACCGGGACGCGAGCACGAAAGCAGGGGTAATAACAGGTAGAACAGCAGCGATGAAATGTATTACAATAGGCCTCCTGTTTATCAGCTGGAGGTGATACTGCGCGAAGGGGACCGAGATAACGAATCGGCATCCTCGTTTCTATCACGACGCTCATAAGCTTGTGACATGCTAAATTGAGGGGGGGTGGCACGTTCAAGGTCGACAGGCACGGTTGATGGCTGCCGCCGGCCGCTTCGTCGGGTTGATTGTGGCCGATCTGCTTGCCCCGATGTGGGAGTTTCGCAGATATCAAAAAGGATGGAAGGTCTCCGTCTCGCAACGGGTGGTGGTGGGGAGAGGGATGTTGGGGGGGAAGTCGGGATTGATGGAGGTTCGAAGTCAGGAAGCTGCAATGCTTCAAATGTTCTGTTAGATACGGGGGATGATAACGATACCCGTGCGGGTTTCCCGTGGGTTCTCTTTCGAGGACTGAGAGAGTCAGTTGGTAACATGGGGTCAGGAGAAGGCGGGCGTGGTGGTGGCGCCCAGGTCTCCACGTCAATGTCCACCTCATCAGCGTCAATATCCTCGCCATCAATATTGACTGCTAAAGACTTTGTCACCGTGATTTGGGTGGCCATCTCGTGAAGCTCGCTGAGCCCACCACGTCCAAGGAAGCGTGGGCCTTGTGAGATAGCGTGCTGTGTTGCAGGAACGTAACCGCGCAGATTGATTGTGATGCGGGACATAAGGCAAGACCCCAGCCCTACAAGAAGGAATGTAGGACGGAAAACAGTTGTATCCTGGCGGGGTGAAATAAAAAAGGGCAGGGAGCAATTTATCAGATATTGGAATTTCCATGGCTTCCCTTCCGCGACTTACGTTGTACTCGAAAAATGAGACAACCACTCCAATGCGGAAGGTTGTGACGATAATATAAGCGAAGAGGCCGTCCCTAGATGGAAGAATTATCAACCAATAGGACCAGTTACGTGAAATTGGAAAACAGCTGACCTCATGATCAGCCGTGGCAGACCCCGCTGGCGCTGCCGATACAGCTTTGCAGCAGTCATAATAAACAAGACAGTTTCACAGAAGAGCTAATAATTAGTGACAACGAGGTCAGAAAGGATACGACACCTCTATAGCCAGAATAAAGATTACCGCTGGGATCCAAACAGCCCAGTACGCATTTGGTAGAGTCCAACCAGGGGCACAAAATTTGACGTCTGATACAACAAGCATCTTCGCTGAACGATTCCGGAGGTTTTATGAGTTTTATCTCGGGGAGCGTAGATTACGATACTCACGCATGAAGTAGGCAGAAAAAATCCCCATAACGGTGAAGGTGACGCTGTAGCATACAACTAGTAGGCCGATAAGGAACCATTTAACGGTCCATTTGTGATCATATAGTGCAAATACACGGAGGGCGATCAGAGCTGCGCGATCAAAGTGAGCATAATACGCCTTCGAATTCAACTTGGCTAGAACGCACAATTCCACTACACGTATCCCGATTAGCAAGTGAGAATATTGCAGACGTTTAGGGACTTACTGATGCGAATAGGGCCGGGAATGCTAGGGCGGTAGCAACGAAGAGACCTTGACATCTATCAGAAAGGATCAGTGGATGAAGTCGGAGGCAACTATGTTCTAGACGAAGAGCGTAGAGCTTACCCCTAGAGAAAAATAAAGGTGGTGTTGGATCCCGCGTTTAGTAAAGAATGCAAGCGGCCGCAATATGATTGAACTCACGCGCACGGTGAAGACAGCTACACCACTGCTTACTGTAAGAGGAGATGAGCGATCGTGCAGCATCCACCACGTCATGGTCTACTTACACAAGTTCATGCCACTTCAAGAGAACGAACAGAGAGGCTAAATGAGCAAATTGGTACCGTTGGGTAAGGGAAATGCAGAACTCACAGCAGCAGCACAGGCGTGAAGTATCGATTCTTTGCAAACGTCACATTCGATCGTCAGAGACTGGAGGCTATGAAACACCCAAGTACCAACGTTGACTCACGAATAAGAAGAGATATATCATAAGAGAGGGGCGTGCACTCCAGATATGTTTGACCTGAGGCCAGCTCGTCAGTTATCTCTCTCCATTGTATCATGCACTCTATGGAAATACCTCATCGCCAAAAGTAAGGGCATAGTCGTAGAAGTATAAAGCGGTACTAGCAGCTACGTGTTGACGTATTAGCTGGGTAGATTGTAGAGCTGGGAGCCTACCACGAAAATGGCATCGTACATATGCAGAGGGAGAGAATCGATATCTGGTCCTGTATCACCAAAGCCTCCTGCAAAGTCAAGCTCATGGCCCCAACCAGGAGCACCACGACCTTGCGAGTTCAACAGAGCCAGAAGGCTCAGACTAAGAGTGCAGAGCTGGCAGACCTAGGAGCATGCGCCCAGGAAAGGGAGGGGAGGGAGTGTGGGATACAGTGCGATATGTCCCACGACATTTTCCCGACGACGGCCTGGGTGTTGCCTTGGAGTTATCACCTGGTAGACTATGGGTCAATTTCGATTCTCGAGATTTCGGAACCGTAATTATATCGGCCATGACGAGTATTACCTCCTTCTGCTCCACGTATCCAATGCTACTTGCCAATTTTGTGATGCAGGTGTATTTTTTTGAGCTAACACACGTGGTAGTATCAGAAAAATTTTCAATACATACCGTATATGCTCATTTGATGGCCATTCAAACGAGATCAAAAGGCTCCCCACTCACCCCAGGACGAATCGGTCATACAATTTTATGAGCCATGCCCACGCAATGTGCGCTGAGCCCTCTTCTCCGCCCACAGCAGCTCGATATTTGAAATATCTGAGGCTTCAGGACCAATCGTCGGGGGCAAAAGACCCCGATCAGAATGTTCCTAATACGCCCCTTGATGGGGTTGGTAATTTGGCGTTGTTTGGGTAGATTAATTGCCGTTCAGTGGCTGTGCGTGGCTTCCCATTCAGTTCCTATCAGATAGAGATTCGTTTTATCGTGGATTTATCCCCCAGATCCAAACGCTCTTCAGGGCTGAACGCGTGCGTGGAGATAATGTTCAAGATTTCGAGCGCAACCAGCCAAACGGTATTGGTACCACTGTCTTACATTCTTGTAAGATAATTATAGCACGAGTCTCAAGATCTAGTTAATCATAGGGACGGAACAGGCTTTCTCGACTTCCACAACACAATCTTAGCTCGGCCGACTAGTTGGCCCTGAAGATTGGGAGGAACTCCCTCAAAGATGACCTCCCAATCTTCGGTGTTCAGTACCTTACGGTACGTCTCCACATCCACAGAGAAAGGAGGGCCGTCAAGGCGGTCACCGTCAATCTAGAAAATTATCAGAGTTAGGAGGAGAACTCCACGTTCATAGATAGGATCTAGGGACGCAATAAAGCGGTTGACATACGGGAAAGACTAGGGTAGCAAGAACACCTCCAGGCTTGATCAGTCGTTTCGCAGACTCAGCCCACTGCTCGCGAATGACAGGAGGAATAGCCACAAAGAAGCTGTTGGAGAATTAAAGAACTCAGGGAGGTTGGTGAGCTAGCAAAAGACAAGGAGGTCTTACGTGTAGTCATAAATGATGTCAAAGCCTTCCGCAGGTGCCCATGTGAAGTAGTTCTCATTCTTCACAGCCGTCGAGCCAGTTATGTCTTCCTTCGGCAATGTAGCAAGCCACCTAAAAAAAAACGTTTGTCGGTTAATCAGGAACACTAATACGGATACTGGTAACGATTGTGTGTACTTACTCCTCAGCAAGCTTGATGGCTGTTGCACTTGCATCGATACCCAACGCCTCGTAGCCAGCCTTAGCGAACAGCACGACATCATCTCCCTAAATCGGTCGAGGCGGGACGTACATACGGATTCAGCCATCTGAGCGTGAGCGCGATTCTGAACTGGGATGGGCTCATCGTGACTCACCTTGCCACAACCAGGAACAAGAGCCTTGCCACTTCGAGGGAACCCATCAATATTTTGGGAGAGAATCATGTCGATCGGGGCATTAATGCGACGCCAAGTCCATGGTGTAGCTCCTAATGGAGAAATACAAATGCAGAGCGTCCGTCAGAGTCACTCGGACAGGCTCACTTCAAGTGGACTCGTCGTACCTTCCTTCCTAGATTAGCCACTCAAGGCGTCAGCAGCCTGCATTTAAGACTAGATAGTATTCAACAAGTGGACACACCATGTTTGCTCCCAGCCTTCGGTGTTGATGGCTTTTGACACGTCTGTCGTGTCACGCCCACCATCGTGCTGCGCCATGATTTCTTGAGCACGAAGGAAGACCTTCTTGTGTGCCTCATTCGAAGTGAGAGATGCAGCTGCGGAAGACATGATGGCTCTTGTGTTGGCGAAGGAAGAAATGAGGACTCGAGACTCGGGAGTCGAAAGTAGCCTTTGCCGGTGCTTCACTCCGATGTGGTTCAGGGAGGGTTTAGGTACACCATGACCCCGCACCGAGAGTCTTATAAGGCTGGTAGGACGAATTGCGGTCAGTTTGCTGACACAGCTACGTTTAGCTGTACTCGGTGCGTTGATCGCCGCCAAGCGGGCGTGGTCATCGGACTCGGGGATTTCTCTTTTTTTTTTTTTTTTTTTTTTTTTTTGGATGAGCCTGCGCTATGCGCATCCCAGGTCGCTTTCGCAGTTTGGGGAGGTATGTGGCACTTTAGGTGCCACCCTACGGCTTGGGTGGTTGCGGGCAGTGCCCGTAGAGGTGCATAGATGTAGATTAAGCTTAATATATAGACCAACCCTTGTTATCCACGGGGAAATGCCCTTCGGCACGCGACGTTGGAAAGTCACAGTGTGGGGATTCATCATTCACATGCCTCCTTGGCCGAGGCCTCGGAAGCGCGGAATGACGAGACCCACTAAAACCCCGGGCTGCCTGAGCCAGTCTGGCGGCAGGCGAGCTTCATTGTGGAGCACTCCGCTCCATGTGCTCGTGACGACATCTCGGGAGAGAGCCTTGTTCCCGTATTTTACTCTATTGGTTAGTCTTTGGTCGTCTGATAGCCTCTGGTTGAGGACTCTTGCTAGGGCTCCAACGGCTTCTCGTCTAGTGACTCTGTGTGGTTGGTCTCCCTCACCGTCGTCTCTTCCAATCACTCTTGCATTTCTGAATTTCCATATTATAAAGGCAGCTTCTGTGGCCACTATGTTATACAGGCGAGCGGCTCCACGTCTTGGGCCGCCATTCCTAGCCTTGAATTCTGCAAATACTGATGTCAATACGTCTACAGTATGTGCTTCTCTAGGCCATTCAACCGCCTTCTCCCTCAGGAGCCTCCGAACTGCCGGCACTTGTGGGCATGTGAGGAGCACATTGGTCCATCGTCTCGAGTTCTCCACAATGGCAGTGTTTATAGATTTTTATCTGCAACAATCGTAGGGTCACTGTTATCAACCTCGACTTCCCCGGGAAATGCCTTACAGTACGCTTCTTTATCAGATTAGCAGTGTGGGGCTCAACCACTAACTTCGTGTTGCATTAAGCTGGAGCTTTGAGGTCTAGGTAGCAGCGCAAAGCTTTTACATGTAGTTCAAGATATGGCATGGTCATCTGCTCAAATGCATGTGACAATTGATATCTCAATATCGTCTGATTCGTCTTACGTATAGTGGAAGTGGTGTGCTCGGGAGGCAGCATGAAAGGCTAACTGTCTCATGCTATCCAGCAGCGTCTGGGCCGACAGCGCTGCGGTGACCTAGTTTCTGGATAGCAGCGTATAATAGAAAGTCGTAGTCCTGGCATTCTGGAGTATCCGAGAAGTGGCAAGGAGTCTAGCATCTATGAGCCAGTGCAGGAGTATACGGTTCATCAAATAAGGGACGGACTCAAAGAGGTATGCTGCACAGTAGCACTCTGAATCATTGCCGCACATCCGTCTGAATCAATCAAGACGAAATCGAGTGCAGCTGAGCAGTGTCGAGTTATGGTCACGATGGGCGCGCGAAAGTCCTCAAGCGGCATGGCATTTGCTCGCATGAGCGGGTCCCTACTGTCGGTGGATATGTCTATTATATTGTCCACAACCCCGCTGCATAGCCGCGCCTCTAGTTGCTGGCCAGAGTTCTCTGTCGAATCATCTGGTAAGGCTCAATCCTTTGTACAAGCCAAGGATTAGTGGAATTAAAGTATGCATCTCACTAAGTTCAAGGTGCGTGGTAGCAGCAGGTCAAGAGCTGCGGATTGGACCTCGCTGTAGGATGAGCAGGGCATTGAGGCGGCGTCGGTCCGTAAAGTCACCAAATCACTCGAGATCGACTACTTGGTGCTGACGGCGCTATGTAAAGAGGGGGCAGGCATGATCTATACGCATAGAGGTTTTGTTGATAGTTAAGCATAACAGTTATGCTATGATGGCTCATTTGGCTCCACTTAGGGCTCAAATTACTTTCTAGGTTCGTTTGCCTACCCGACGTGAGGTCGTCCGAAACCTCACGGTTTGATGACAAGTAACTACCGATAGATGCGAAGGTAGAGAGATCAGTTATCAGGCAGTGGTGATGACCGGCTTGTCAAGAGATCGCATGGTTGGGCACGGCCAGACAGCACGAAGGACATAACAGCCACAGAAGCAGAAGAGCACGAGAGTACTTATCAGATCATCCCGTAGTCGAGAGGTCCGGGTTGAGCCCAGACCGCTTAGTAGAGGTTATACAGAGTTGTTGTGTAGCGGTGATCTGTAACGCGCATGATCTTAGTGCAATTCCGCAGTACAGAGCCGTGCAATGGCGCGAGGATAATAGCTCGAAGACAATCTGTTTTATTCGCCCGTGCTGCTTGGATGCACAGCTGCAAGAGAGATAGGAGATGGGGTCATGGAACTGGCTGAGGCAGAGAGTAATAGCATTGACGAGGCATCACAACAGCGCCATGACAATAAGAGAGCGCAGACAGTTGCGGGAAGCGATGATACCCAGAATAATGCTATTGGGATCGTGGCCCTGTGTTCTCCCTCTCAAGTCATATTGCTAGTGGCTGTGCAGCCTTCATCAATGGAACAATCCTTACTTCCGAGCGCATCTGCTGGTCTAGCCGTATCAACAAGCTAGACGCTACGGCATGTCAAGTGTAATTGGTCTGTCTACCTAGATTTGCGGAGGTATCGGCATGAAAGATTGCATTCGGCATTCCGCAATATAGGTTCTGGAAAGGTAGCCGGATTAGGTCGTTTGAGGCACTGATCAGCGCAGTTCTCTAACTGGGTTTCCAGGCAACAGTACTCGGGTTGTAGCTTCAGACAAAGCGTATGCGTATCCAGGTGGTACAATTGCCTCGAGCAGGTCGCAGAGAGCGTCCTTTGGGGACAGAAGCTTGCCAAGCACGCAATAATTGTATTTGTAACGAATGGCATAGGATAGCTAAATGTGTCACCTGCTGCAAGAACAAGGCGGGGACTCGTGATGGTGCAATGTGGCTGGATGTGGAACTGAGAGTCAGACCCCACGGCTGGGAGTGCTTGGAATTATGATGTAGATACCATTAGCAGATCACAAGTCGATTATCAATGTAGTATTTGGTTAGGCAACTGGCTTTGCAGGGGTCCATCGTTGGTAGCGGTGGCGGGCTAAGTCATAGCGAAGGGTTTGGCCGCCTGGCTGCGTGGTGTGGGTAGGGGTTTTAGTGTGCTATGGGGCTGTGTCCCTAGAAAGTCAGCGGGTCACTTGGCCAGACTGGGACGGTAGCCAGGGCTTGGTTAGGGACTGTCTATTTCATAGTAATCTACTGGCCAGCTTGCTTCCATGCGTGATGCGAGGGTCGAGGGTCTGGGGCGTATCTGGTGGGCCGGGTTGGCGGTAGAAGTAGAGATTTCTGTAGTATTTAGGACGTGCTAGAAGGCTTGCAGCAATGCTGGGCAGATCTTAGCCAGGTTTCTGTTGTAAAGAGCGAGTGGTGGGGGATTGGGCAGGTCCGGCAGGTGATGACGTGGCATGTCGAGCGCAAACTGCTGGGCCCAGCAGCTGGTTCCAGCATGTCAGATGGTGAACGGAAGTATTATTATCGCATTTGAGCCTCTGGCTCGTACTATCTGCGTTGTTAAAGGCGTGGAGAGTAACCACCACAGGAGTCGTTGCGCAAGCTATAGCCAATTTCTGGCTGCAGGTTTCGTGCTTCGACGAACACGAGTGGCTGGCAGCTCACTCGCGATGGCTAATCTAGCCCAGCCTCTATGGCCGCTACCTGGCTTGCTCGTCGTTGCTGCGACTTCAGACGCCCCTGTTGTGACATGGTGGTTCTCTCCGACTCGGGGATTTCTCACGGTTGGAAATTGATAGCTCGTACATGTATTTTCTTGTGATGATTTGGTACTCGTACAGATACACATTGCTTCTCAGCAGACAGCAGAAAATAATATAGCAAAGCCCAGAAAGTGACCAAAGTTTATGTTCTATGCCTTTACATCTTCTTGGACTTCCAGACGGCGAACTTGACCTTGCCAATCATGGGAGGAGGCAGGGTTGGAGGAACAGCATCAAGGACAAGCTCCCAGTCAGACCCCAGTGCCTCGTTGTAGGTGTCGATAGTCACGGAGTAGGGTGGGCCATCGGTACGGTCGCCGTCAATGGGGAAGACCACTGCAGCGAAGACACCTCCAGGCTTGATCAGGCGGGTGGCAGCCTCAGCGTAGGCGGCACGAATGACGGGCGGAATGGCGACGAAGAAACTATAGAATACATCAGCCACCTCAGTACGATATGTCCAAGTTTGAAGGCGGATATTGCTTACGTGTAGTCGTAGATGATGTCATATCCTTCGCCGGCGGCCATGGTGAAGTAGTTCTCATCGAGGAGCTCCATCTTCCCATCCGTTGCCTCCTTGGGAGCAGCCGCAAGGACCCTAAATTAATCGAATGAGCCATGCTGACAATCATGAGTCCTAGTAATGAATGACTGACTCTTGACCCTTCTTGACTGCAGTTGCGCTTGAGTCAACACCGACCGCATCGTACCCAGCCTTGGCAAAGATCACAACATCCTCTCCCTTTGTAGTAAGAATTATTGAGTCACCAGTTGGTTGATAGATGGAAACGTTTCTAGCGTACCGTTCCTGCGCCACCAACGAGGACTTTCCCGCTCTTGGGGAAGGCCTCACTTTTCATCTGGAAGAACTGAACTGGGGCGTTGATGCGAACGTTGGCCCACGGAGTAACACCTAGATTCATTATCCCGGGGCGATAATTAGCAATGCGGCGACTAAAATGAAAAAGTATGGGATGATCCGCACCTTCTTGCCTAGAGTCATACCCGGTCATTCAAGTGGGTAATACTATTAGCACACATCCTGCGGAGCCCCAAGATCGGATCGAGCTGGTGAAAAATGCATACCAGACTTTCTCCCAACCGTCTGTCTCGATGGCCTTCTTGGCATCAGAGGCGTCCTTACCACCGTCGTTCTCAGCCATGATTTGGCCGAGACGGTTGAAGGCCTTTTGGTGCATCTCATTGCGCCCGAGAGAAGAAGCGGCAGAGGCCATTTTTTGTTATCGCAAGCTGGGAGAGGGGTGTTTGTGTGGATTGAAGATTGGAGGAGTGAGGTGAAGGGTCATGCTCACAGTTGGCGCCTTATAAGCCGTTCGAGCTGTATTGTTGGCCACAACTCCTGACTAGCTTGGAGCACACATGCGATGACGGCGCCAATGAGTCTTCTCACGTTCAAGTACCCGACCTTCCTTCTTCTTCTTCTTCTTCCTTTGTAAGTGTTATCGCATAAAGTGGAATATACGCCATCACCATCACCGGCGATGTAGGAAATCACAATAGTAGAGAACCATGGCGGTCCGATTCGGTGGGTTTCGATCCTGCGATTTCTGCGGGGGTTGAGGCTATTCCACGGCCCCAGACTTGGCAACTTTAACAGGTTTTTGGGAACCACCGTGACCAAGGGACAAGATATGTGAATGGGACAGGTCACATGACCTGATCTCAGGTCGAACAAAGTTCTCGAAAATCTTGCCTATGGCTCCGCCCAAGCCAAACCTCTCCAAGGCCAACACCACACTGAAAAGAAAAAGAGATTCAGCTGTAAAAGAATCGCTACTGTCAACCGCTCCCAAAAATGCGATTAATGTATCACAACTAGACGTCGATGAAGACTCGGATGTAGAAGAGGCTGCTTCTGGGTCTGGTTCTGGAGACGATTCCGATGCTGAAAGCTTTCCCGAGGTTGATGCAGAGGATGATGACGAGGACTCAGATGCTGATTCCGGCCAGGATGATGATGAAGACCAGGACAGTGACGACAGTTACCTGGTCGAAGACTCGGATTTTGTCGACTCTATAGACTCGGGAGACGAGAATGAGAATGAGGTGGAGGACGACGAGATATATACAGGCCCGAAGGCCCGCACTGTCATTTCTAAAATCACGGGGAGACCGAAGCGTGTCTACCCTGAAATTGAACCAGACTACGACTCAGACTCATCGACTGAAGAAGTGAGTGGCCACTGGCTTTTTCTACAAGTACGTATCTAATATTCGTTAATTATCAGGACCCCAACCGTGTCGGGAATATACCTATGCATTGGTATGATGACTTGCCGCATATTGGGTATGACATCGATGGCAAGAAAGTTCTTCGCCCAGCAAGAGGAGACGAATTGGACAAGTTTCTCTCAACTGTCGATGATCCCACAAGCTGGTAAGCATTCAAGACCACTTATAGTGTTTCATATAACCGCCTTTTCACTCTTTCAACTTTTTAGGACGGCTGGGTTCGACAAGCTCACCCAATCTGAACAGCAGCTCTCTCCTGAAGAGCTCGACATCATACGAAGACTTCAGGCCGCCGAGAACCCCGACGCCAATTATGACCCTTATGAACCCACCGTTGAGTGGTTCACTGGAAAAGGCAAAGAGGAAATTATGCCCATAAGCGCAAAGCCAGAGCCGAAGCGACGATGGCAGCCCAGCAAATGGGAAAAACAAAAGGTAAGATGCTCGCCAGTAAAATTGTCTTTCGTGTACAGTCTCAGAACTCATATAACTGTCGTGATAGGTCATGAAAATCGTGCGGGCTATTCGCGCAGGCCATATCCTACCCCGCAAACCCACAACTACTAAACCTGACCACTACGACCTCTGGAGCACTCCCGCATCCAATCACCCACCCCCTCTCCCTGCTCCCAAAGTCTCTCTTCCTGGTCATGCCGAATCATACAATCCTCCCGAGGAGTATCTGCCTACTCCAGACGAGAAATCTGCATGGGAGAACACTGATCCTGAAGATAGGGACCGCAATTTCCTTTCCCAGAAATACGGAGCTCTTCGACTCGTGCCTGGCTACGACAACTTCATCCAGGAGCGCTTCTCGCGACTGCTCGATCTCTACCTGGCGCCCAGAATACAACGGAAGCGGCTGAATATTGATCCAGACAGTCTACTGCCCAACCTACCAAGCCCAGCAGAGCTGAAGCCCTTCCCAACATTCGAGCTCTTGCGATACGAACATGCTAGCCAGCGAGTGCGTGCGATCGCCATCAGCCCAGATGGAATGTGGGTGGCAAGTGGAGACGAAATGGGCATCGTCAGAGTCTGGGAGACGATGGTGGGAAGGGAGGCAGGACGGTACAAATTCGATTCGAGGGTCGGGGCCATTGCATGGTGCCCCAGAGATGATGTCGATTTCTTCGCCGTTGGAGTGTAAGTTTTACCTTCCTAGTACCTTGTTTCATCTTCGCCTAATATTTTGCTGCTGGTTGGGTTCCTAGCGATGAAGCGATCCACCTCCTCATCCCCCCTTATCAATCGCCCGAACGACTGGCTAACACTATGGCCACCCTCAAGCCCACTAACCCCCCACAACCAGTCCCCACCACTGCCACGACCCTCTCCTGGGCCGTCCCAGCTTTGTCGAATACTGTGTCTCCGAATGTCCTCCATCCTCATCTTACCATTCAACTCCAGCCATCATCTGGGCTAGTGAAGCACCTTACATTCCATAGGAGAGGAGACTACTTTGCTTCCGTCGGTGAGCCAGGTTACCCATACAAGCTCTATTTGCAGCCAAACTGATTCATCTTGACAAAGGCGATAATGGGGCCGTCTGGATCCATCAAATGTCGAAGCGTAATTCTCAAGCACCCTTCAGGAAGGTCAAAGGCGCAGTTCAGCGTGTGCTCTTCCATCCATCAAAACCTCACTTCTTTGTTGCTGTGCGTCTTGAGATTGTTGTTCTTCTATGTCGATTCATGCTCATCGTTATCATTTGTCTTCCATAGACTCAACGCTATATCCGCCTGTACGATCTCGCAGGGCAAAAGCTTATCAAGACCCTCAAGTCGGGCATGAAGTGGATATCGAGTGTAGACGTGCATCATTCTGGGGACCATTTGGTCGTCGGCGGGTACGATAAGAAGCTTGCATGGTTCGATCTCGATCTGAGCGACAAGCCATATAAGGTTCTCAAGTACGTCCTATTCGCCACCCTATGTTTAGTTTCGAGCAAGTGTTGATCCGATGCATTCATCCTATTCCTCTATTTATTTTCGCATCTGCAGGTACCACACAAAAGCTATCCGCTCCGTCACATTCCATCCATCATATCCCCTCTTCGCCACCTCGTCTGATGACGGCACGATCCAAATCTTCCACGGCCGTGTCTATAACGACTTCACGACTGATCCACTGATTGTCCCGCTCAAGGTTCTCAAAGGTCACTCCGTCAGTGACGGCCTGGGCGTGCTGGAGATTCGGTGGAGTAAGGAGAAACCTTGGTTAGTCAGCGCTGGAGCGGACGGGAAGGTTGCTGTGTGGTGCAATTAGTTCCGTGAGCCAGAGCCTATTCATTGATGCGGTAGTGGAGATGGCTGTCGATTCTCGAATATAATTTGGGGTTTACTCATTCCACGCGAGGATAAGTTGGCTAGCTGCGCATAATAGTTACATGATATCGGCAGCAAGGGAAAAAGAATGATCAGAGCCGTCTTGAGAAGGTGAGAAGTGACACAAATACAGGAGAGTGAATGGTTCAACGGAACGAAGTACGAGAGGGTATTGGAGCCCCTGGGTAAGGCACGTCCCACAGCAGAGTACCTCTCGTACGGTAGTAAATTGGTTCACTATCTGTCTTCGGTTCACCCGCCACCGTGGCCGTGGACTTCCTTCCTCTCTTCTTAGCGACGCCGCTGGTCGAGGCTAAAGCTTGAGATGCACTGCTGCCACGGCGTTGAGGGTTGGATTTATTCTCTTTATTCGAGGTGTTGGCGATAGTGGTGAGTGGTTTGCTTGTAGTCGGAGCATTACCAGTGAGTGGAAGAAGATTGAATAACCGCATAGCAGCTGCATCCCTTCGCGATGAGCGTACGGCGCGGCCCGAAGGAGCTTTGACAGGGTTGGGAGGCGTCTGGGGAGTGGTGTCGCAGTCTAGAAGTGGAGGTAACACAGATGCAGGGACCTTGGGGTTGCAAAAGGTGATAGTCGTATGGTGGGATATATCGGAGCTGGTAGAGGCTCTGCCGGCTATAGTGGAGATGCTAGAGGCTGATGGTGCAGGTGTGCTGGCTCGTGGGGAAGACCTGGAAGATTGTCCCAGCGGGGAGTCAAGAGAGAGTGGAGGAGTGGGAGACAGCGCCACGGTGGAGAGGTGACTGTTTAACGCTCGAGTTGCGTTGGCTGCTGCGCTGTCGACGTCCTTGAGACCGCGGTGAGGGGAGATGTATCCGCCTGTGTCGTCAGACCCAACCCAAGGCTCGTAGGGGAGCGCAATCATCCTCCCTGTTTCGCTTTCTTCATCATCCCTCGCGAAATCTTCGTACCATGCAGCACACCAATCACAGAAGCACGTGGAATTAGGTTTGAAGTCTGATGTGCCAACGCAGCGACGGCATTCGGCGCAGCCATGCTCGCAATCGTCAACCTTGCACCAGGAGTGTTCGGTAGGTATCTTAGTACGGTCTTTGTGGTCGGTACCTCCGCCACGCCCGTTATAAGAGAATGGCAGGGATCGAGGGTGGTGACCACTGGCGAAGTCTGGCATGCCTAGATGGCGGTCCTCTGGGAATTGTCTTGGCCTCTCAAGAGAAAGAGGCGCGAGTTTTAGTGCAGGGTCGTTATATACAGGTGGGGCGTTTACGAGCAGGTGTAACGGAGTAGGCGAGTCAAGTAAATCATAGTACGATAGCGATGAGTTCAGAGACATGAGCGATATCGTCAGGTTTGTGGCTCTGTGAAGGGGGAGCCTCTCAAACTGAGAGCGAAAAGCCGGGAGATATTTATACTCTGATAGCAGATGTGGTTTGTAGTAACAAAGAAGACAAACAGGCAGCAGGCGAGGCGCAGGGAAAAGACAAAAGAAACAGCCATGAACTCGAACTTCGATAACCAGGGGTTGTCTCAGATACATTACTGTACTGAATTATATTTATGTATGATCGACGAGTAAATGAAACTCAGTTTCTAGTTGGTATGCCCGAAAGAGCGAAAGCGAAGGTTCTGGCAGAAATGAGTCAGCAGCCAGTGCGTCACTGACAAATCAACCGTAAACAAACCGCCAGCTTTAAGGGCGACTTGCTCTGTCACTCTTCCTCGACCAGCTACCTATCCATCCCCAAGTCTACTTGGCTGGGGACAGGTTGTTGATATCTCTCTAACACCTAAGCCGCTCTCGTAAAGCCAAGCTGCCCACTCCTATGTCGTCAGACGCTCCAGTTGCCATCTTCAAGAAGAAGACCCGACCTACCAATGCCCGTCAACGGAATGCTTCTCCGCCATCTTCCTCTTCTCTCCCTGCTGTTACCACGACTTCTGCTTCCGAGGTAGTCGCTCCAACACGCAAGACTGTCGCCAACCCTCTCATTCAAGGCACCAAGAAGCGAAAGCTGGGTGCCACCGACGACGACTTCACCGCCGATGATGCATATGAGGCAGAGCGTGGCGTCGATGTAAAGTGGAAGGCTTCGGGGAACCTACAAGCCGCTGCGCAAAGGGAGCGAGAGATCATGGAGGGTGAGGAGGCAGAGCAGATACTGAAGAAGCAACGGCGCGAGCAGGAGGACGAAGAGCGATTGGAGGACGGGATGTATCATGGCTCTTCGTCATATAAAAATCATATAAAAAGAGAGAAAGAGATCCCAAAAGCCATGCGCGTTGGCCCTCAGCGATCGAACAACACGATCCGTACCGTGACGATCGTGGATTATCAACCAGACGTCTGCAAGGACTATAAAGGTACGTTTCAAGTCTCCTAAGGCGGCCTTGAGAAAACCACATGTTGACCTCGATGCTAACCCCACCTTTTCTCGTCCTATGTAGAGACCGGCTATTGTGGATTTGGAGACACCTGCAAATTCTTGCATGATCGTGGAACATGTATGTTTGATGGCATCTTGTCCTCTATCCAACTTCCAGCGTACTAAATACACATCTTCTCTAGATCTACAGGGCTGGCAGCTTGACAAACTAGCCGCAGAACCTAAGAAGGATGCCGAGGAGTCAGATGACTCATCGGATGAAGAGGACATTCCCTGGGCTTGTTATATTTGCCGCAAGCCATACACGGACCCAGTATGTATTCCTTTCTCTCTCCTTCACCTCATCTCCTAAATCAACACATATCATTAACATTGACGCCTTTTTCATTGTTACCTAGATTGTTACTAAATGCGAGCACTATTTTTGCTCAGCATGCGCCATCAAGCGCTTCACAAAAACGCCAAAGTGCGCAGCATGCGGTGCACCAACAGCTGGTATCTTCAATCGTGCGGACAAGGTGATCGCTAAGATGCACGCCAAGAAGGCGGAGAAGGACAAGGCCGCCGCCGCAGCCGGTAGCGATGGCGAAAACGAAGGTGGCGGTGTGGAGATTAACATACCTGGAGAGGATTCGGACTAGCCTTATATTTTTATTATTTCATTGTATTGTACAATTGCACAGCAATCCATTCGTCCGTCCTCGAGCTGGGTGTGGGCTTCATGCCCTGGCCCGAGCTGATCAATCCAACCAAAAATTCTCAAAACAATTGTAAATTCAATATTGTTGTGTAGTGGTATCTGTTCTTGTTCTAAACTCTCTGTATGGACTGCACACTTGTTTTGTATGGAAGGGGGCAGTGTTTGCACCGAAGCGAGCCAAGCCCCGATCCAACATCTGCGAATAGATCTGCTTCAACACTGGGGACAGCATTCCGCAATCAGCGCCAAGAGAAAGGAAACACCACTATATACATAAGAACCTGTATAAATCCTGGGATCATCGAACGAAAGGCCTAACAACGCTCCCCTTTCCACCTCCTTCCTACCTAACTGCCCACCATGTCAGAGAAACGAGCTGCGATTGCTCGCTTCTTGCGAGAAGTGAAGGATTTCAATAAAACTACTGTGAGATAAAACTATGACTGCTGATATGTATATCGGTGTCTCACCAGAGGCATGAACATTTAGGCTATCACACCCACTCAGTACGACGACCTTGCACCGTTCCCCGAGCCGTTACCATATGATATTCTCATGATGATCATATCATTCTTCGCAAACGACAAAAAGAAGCTCGGCGAACTGTCTCGTGTCTCGCGTGATTTTCACTACGAAGCGAACAAGTATCTTTGGGCCAAAGTCTCCGTCTGGGGCAATACTCCCCTAGAGTTCGTTTTGCGCGCTGAGGACAGGGTCTCCTCACGCCCGAAGACCGCCCTGCACATTCGCGAGCTTGTCGTGAACATACCAACAAAGGCGGCCGTGCCGACTACGAACCTAACGCAGGCAGCACTGGATTGGACTCCCGACGGTGTCACTCAAATGATTAGTGCCCTTGAGACCACCCTCTCCTGCGCGAAAAATGTCAGAGTGCTCCACCTTCAGGCAGATGGCCATTTCGCCGAGGTGTCGCAGGCTCTGTCGAGGTGGGCATGGAAGGAGAGTGAACCGACAGTAACTGCTGCAGTTCTCTCCAATGACCAAGGAGATCGCAGCTTACTTGCTAGCTCGATCGACTCACCTCGATATCCTAATCGCCTTACTCACCTGAAGGGGCTCGAAACGAATCTATATGCCGCGGATGGGCTGTTGGGCTTTCTCGCTGCTCATGATAGTATTGAGAACCTCAAGCTCGACTGGCGACGAGACCGCTGGTATAACGAAACTGGTGACCTCATGTATACCAGTCAAGATGATTCTACAAAACAGGCGGACTCTGCGGAAGAGCTGAATAAAGGTACCATTTTCGTTTCTGCTTTTTGAGTACATTCGAGCTTATCATGATCCAACTATCTTCTGTACTTCGATAGACAGCTCAGCATCCATTCACGAAGCCCGGCAATCACGTCCTGTCCTTCCCAATATTCATCGCATTGTTGCGTATCCCCGTGGCCTTCCCGAGCTCACACGCGCTCGCCCAATCGAACATATTGAGACGACTATCCGAGATGCCGACGGTGTGCGCGAACTGATCAATGCTATGGTGGTAACCTCCAAACCAGTAACGTGGCTGAAAGTGGTTGCGTTCTCTTATGAGGTGTTGGAGGAATTGATGAGGGGCTTGACCAACGTACACTACGTTTCGTCTTCCGCTGTGCACGATGATCCTGCGCACGAGAGCACCTCTAATACTGGTACCAACGATATCAATGAAGGGGTCGGTATAGGGCGTCACCTCCGAACTCTCGTCATCACCTCTCAGGCACCCACAAACGTTGCATCTCAAGAAGCCAATCACATACGCACCATTCTCTCCTGGCTCCGTACCCCCAATGTTTTCGGTGAACTGCATACCCTGCGCTGGAGAGGCACCAGTGCGCCGCCTACCGCCGTGCAGGCCGCTCACGAGTACGCTCCTGAGAACCTCCGCTTGGTGGAAATCTTCGAGGTGGGACGCCTGGCGCTGAGGATCGTCAAGGCTGATTCGGATTCAGATCTGGATATGACCTCCAAGCCGGCGCCGGATGTAGTTATAGATGGACGAGGGAAGTTGTGGGCGCGCTTCAAGGAGCCTGCACCACGGCCCGACGGGAGTAGATTCCGCGAGATCATGGCGCGGCATGGGGCACCCGTCATCAGGGATCATCGAGTCCCTATCGTCCCAGGCTCTTCATATTGATCTGAAAACGAGACATGGCATAGAGCTTCTACGGCGAGGGTCACTGTCAAATGTACAAATTCATAACGTCTCTTTTTCTACTCTTGCTGTAATTCTCTGTAATTGTTAATGCGAATAGTAAATCTTCCCTTCCGGTCCAGGCTTTCTCCTTGCAATGATTTTTGCCTGTTTTTCTACGAGTGTCAGGGTAGAAGGCGTTAGAACCATGCCCAACATTGACTTTGGGACGCTGAGTTGTTGACGTTCCTCGGCACCACAACCGCAGGCCTTAATACCCCTATAGCTCGGACAAATAGCTTCACCAGATTCTTGGTTTCCTTCGTTTTGTTTTTCTCGGTTTTACCGACTTGTGCGGCACTGATCACATAACGATGCAGAAGCCTCCTTCTGAGCAATCATGACCGTTTTCATGATAGTTTTAGTATCTTCTGGAAATCGATGGTCCGCGACGATCAAATTTGGATCGAGCGGGCCAGTATTGCCCGAGGAGGGGAGCCAGAGTTTATAATGATTGGCAGTCGTGACAGACTAAGAGATGATTCAGCCGCTCGTTAATCGCTTATAGAAGCCGAAACTCGCCAGAGCAGTTACCGTATATCTTTCCTGGCCTTACTTACACCTCACTCAGTGGGAAAACCATTTGATTGAATAGGCGCCCCCACCAGACTACAGATATTGTAAAGTCCACCTTTGTGGATATTGCAAGACCGTCGAGTTAAGTATGTATCAAGTAGATTGCGTCACAAGTCTGAACTGCAACTATGATGCAGTTGGTAGCTTTTATATAGCTATTCAAAGAGTGCCATGTTGACAAAACAGGAAGGGGCTTCGACGCGACTCCACATGGCTCGTACTTCCTCATGGTCGCTGACAGCGGAGAATGTCCCACTTTCGGATCTCTTGGTTTTTCGGCTCCCATGCCCTTTGAATTGCTGTGTCTGACCAATAGGTATGCAGAAGTATCACGAATCAATAGTTACTGGTGGTGTTCACGCCAGGGGTGACGTTGGCATCAAGTCTGGTTGAGATATCTTCATGATTTATTGAAATATCAATCCCTTTCAAGTGCGAGGTTGGTCCCAATGAACGATTGTAAAGATAAGTGAAGCTGTGGTCTTTATGACTCGTTTGAGAGAAAGCGTGGGAATCACTGCGGCGATTGACTTCAAGTGACTCGGTGACTCGTTTGTGAAATCTCACCAACACTCACAGCACTACATCTACAACCTCAGCACACAACATGAATCTGAAATACCTCTTGATTTCCTTCCATATCGTCCTCGAATTTATCATGATGTCTGAAGTACGCTTACGGTTGAGAACTAACTCGGCGCTAAACGCTTGGAGCTGTGCTATACACTCTTGTGCAGGTATCAGCATTGATATTAAGGAGTCACAAGACCTATCACTATAAATATTTGTTCCCGCCAAAACCCCTCCCTTCATCTTCAATCCCCCCCAACTTTGCTCACGCGACACTTTCTCAAGCGAGTCATGCAAGCCTTCCAACCTCCTCAGTACCCTGCCCTCGTTCTCTACCCTACGACGGAATCGTCGGGGTTCTCTCCCAAGATGATTGCGTTTGCTCCCACTAGCGCCGCCGTGCCCATTGGGAGGGCGATGTCCTGTAGCGAGATGATGGTGCCTGCTGAGCAGGACAATGGCTACTTCCCTTCCAAGGTTATGAGCCGTAAGCACGCCCAAGTCTGGGAAGAGAACGGAAAGGTTTGTGGCACTAGACAAAAAGCTCTGACCCAACAGTGACGTACTCTCGTTCCAGATTTTCCTCCGCGACGTGAAGTCCACCAATGGCACTTTCATTAACGGCGAGAGGCTCAGCGCGGAGGGCATCGAGTCAGAGGCTCGAGAGCTCAAGAACAATGACTGCATTGTGCGTATGCGCGCTCTTACTGCTCTCCCTGCCTCGAGAAATCATGCACAAAATTAACTTTCTTCAACCCCTTCATGATAGTACTTTGGCATCAATGTTCTTGCGGAAGATAAGAAGACCATTGTTCATCGCAGAGTTGCTGCGACGGTTATGTGCATCGTCACGCCTGAGGACTTTGCTCAGCTCTCGATCCCTAGCTCCGCCTTCCAGCACACTCTCTAAAAAGTGTATTTTATACTTTTGTGCTATAATGCTTGCTTTCCCGCCTTCGAATAATTACGAACCTTCACGATACCTTCTAGATCAATTGTGCTGTAATTCCGAAATATAGATTTACAAAAAAAGAGCCGTGGAGTGTCGCACCATATTCCAAATCTCTTCAAACTCAAGCAGGCCGAGAAATGCTTGAGCAATATGCCCAGAATTGTGAAAATGACTCCCTGATGTGATATAGGAGCATGCCGATTCTTACCACCCATATGGGGCTCATGAAAGCCGCCAGTACAGCCACTTGAATATTAATTACGACCGTCTGCAATATCACAGCGGATATTAACTTCGACAGCATATTTATGGGTCACACGACGGGAAATGCTGTGATGACGGCACATTATGCAAGTCGGTTTGTTCTCAGAGAAGATGCTGCGATAGCGTTGTTCCTATTTGGCTATTCTTTTGTCGATTTATGGCGCAGAAGCAGGGATACTCGCATGTCCGCGCGACCAGAGCAGGCTACCTTTTTGGATGGACGTCTCCTAGGTCAGGCGTTGTTGCGCTCCGCTGTGCCATCTTTCTCACCGGTCATACTGAAAGGTTGTATTATTTTGTGAATGAAAAGCAGACCGATAGAAGCAGGGAGCAGCCTTTGCTCAGAATACAGAAGGAACGGCCTTTGATATTAGACACCAAGGTCATGTCAGACTTCGGATGCACTCAAAGCCCTCACTGTGACAGGTAGCCATATACCAGGCATTCCAGCCTTTTCCCCATCTTCGATAAACGGGTGGACCATCCCACCAAATCGCCTTTGTATCTTCACGTCCATCATTTCCGCGTCTTCATGTTTCCCGTCGGCTCTCTCTACCGAATCAATCCCTTTACGCACTACCGGCACCTTCTCCACAGCAATAAACTCAAAGTCCCTCACGAGCGTGAGCAAGAGTGCCTTTATCTCAAGCACTGCCAGACGATAACCGAGACAGATACGGGGGCCCTCGCTGAATGTGCCAAGGTGCTGCCATCCTCCGAGCGTTGCCCGTGGAGTGGGTTGTTCGGACGCAAGCCAGCGTTCTGGGTGGAAGTGAGAGCCGGTAGACCCCATGTACGTGCATTTGTATTGATGGAGGCCCAAGAGATGAGGAACATCTGTGAAAAAGTGTGTGATAGACGTTCACCGAATTGAGAAAATTTTGATACCATGTGGGACTTGGCAGTTTATACTCTATTTACCTGGCCTTTCTTCACACGCAAAGACTCAAGAGCCTTTCCATCCGCGCCGATAATAGGCGTCCCTAGTGGAACAACGTCGTCCTCCAATGCGACTCGCTCTGTCTGGGCGGGCGGGACGAACATTCGCAGTCTGCTCAATGCATGAAATAGTATTTGGATGACGAAAAGTCGGCATTTTTCTTTGCATGGCAATGAACTAGAATTAGGGCGCACCCTTCCTTGGCCACAGCATCCAGGTATGGTAGACTATTCCCCATTAACTCATCATAAGTCGGCATCCTCAGCTTTCCTGAGCCGGGAACGAATCCTGCCGAGGTCAACTCAGCGCGTAAAATCTCTTGTGCGGGCCTGTTCGCTGTGAGAGCATGCAAGGTGTGGGCTATAATTCCTGAAGAAGTTTCGTGGCCCGAGATGCTACCAGATGACAAGAGGCGCCAAGGATTTAGGCAAGGAGAATCACGAAGGTGTAACGAAAATAGGTAAGAGCAGTTAGGGAGCAAGTGAAGGGGCAGGCGCACATGAATGTAGAGATCTGTGGGCATCGTTCATCGATGCGTGGCGGTCCCGCCAAACGTCAGTAGCGTTCATTTTGGCAAGTTTAGACGTACATGGTCGAATAGCTCGTCAATATTCACTTCCTTCCCATCTCGCTTACTCGCACGGACTGGAGGAACAACGCCGTCGTAGTTACATCCGTCAATCCATAGAATTTACTCAGGCGATATCAATAGGACTCACTCAAATAACTCAACAAATTGTCTTGATCTCTGTCATTCTTGAGACCCTCCCGTTGGACATTTTCAGCGGAGGTGGACGTCAACTCTTCGCGCGCCAGATTAGCGGCGAGTTTGCGCACGGACAGCTTGGTCGCTTCTTGTGCCTTCTTGACCTTCTCCGGGAGGAAGTCATTGATAATAGGCAGCGCGCGGAGCACAACTGTAGACTGTTGGAACCAGAAGATAAAATAAGCGACCAGCAAATCTTAGTATTATTAGCCAATGCCTAGATGGAAGCAGTGGAAGGTTACCATAAACCCAGTAAACGACATGCCCATCTCGCTGTGTTTGTTCCATAGCCGGGACATATCTTTTGCCTCTGCAGATTCTCCACATTGGAAGTCATGGTCGAAGCCCTGCGAGAGTGAGTGGCGGATAGCAATCATGGATTAGCGGCAGAATACAAGGAATATGTTGCTGAATTTCCATAAGCCGGGCCACGGATGGTTTGGGAGAATGACATGTAGGGAGAGGTAGAAGGTGATCAAAATAACTTACGATTCGCCCAATGATGTCCAGCCTGATAGTATCGGATCGATATGGTATAGTTAACACCTCTTGATGAAGATGCGTAGCTGACACAAGTACTCACGTGGCACCAGAGGGCCAGCCAATAAGGTTCATGAGCTTGCCCTCCTTCGCGGACTCTGATGAAGCACCAGCCGCGAGCCGGCTGCGAAGCTTTTCCGAAAGCTATGAGAAGGGGGTCAGATTTTGAAGTCAACAGATGGCACCAGCAAAATGTTCTCGTCAATAAGTCGAAACGTCGAGTAGGTAGTTGCTCAGTCACCTTTTCAGAGCACTCTCCAACCACATCAATCATGCCTCTTACTCGCTCACCAGTAAAGCAGCCTGCTAGAACCTTAGCCATCCGTCGGTGCTCTTCGCCTTCGGCCCATACAATGCTCCGTCCGATCACGCGCTCGATGAGCGGTCGGAAGGCAGGGGACTTGCTGTATTTGTTAGAGTAGACGTTGCGCGATACTATGTGGGCTATAGCGAGAGAATCAGTGGGAACCAACTATATGAGCACGTGGGTAGTAGTAGTTAGAATAGTATTGGATATCGGGGAGAGAGACATCATCTAACGTACGATATCATCATGCTGGTTAACATGGTATCCAAGGGAGGCATTCGATGAAGGAAGCACATGTAAGTGAAGGCTCAGCGTTCCATGCCAGGCACTTCATGCAATCGGCAACTAACCCAAAGTGCAGCCTTTATGCGATAAACCCCCTTTCCAATGTTGGCCTCTCCATCTTTCCTAGACTCTATGCGATTGTCCTTCGCGGAAGCATCTGCATATGCGGGCTGACCCAAGCGCTCTGCCCATTCGTTCCACGCCTCGGGGCAATTGCGATCATACACCGCCTCTTTCTCGTGGCCCCAGAGCCAGTGAGGATTAGGCTACGAGTAGGTGGTATGTGGTGGAAGAAGAAATGGGTTGATGGATACGAATATCACAGAGAAGAGTCGTATGATTAGGTGAGAGGATAAAGTGAAAGAAGCATATAAGCCCATTATGGATATCTCCTCCACGGATTGACGGAGGAAGCGAGTACGCACGGGACAATCAAGTTTGTGTATGTCATAGCGTTCCTGTTCGCGGAGTTGGCGCGTACGACGGGCTAAGACCAAGACCGCAGTGAGGCCAAAGAGGGAGGCGTAAGTGATAGCAGACCAATTGTACGACATCGAGGCGAGGATGAGCAGATATTATAGGGAGGCCAGAGGTACTAAAATGTTCTGGGCCCTATCGCCAGTGTTCAAGTGTGAGACAGAGAGCGGAAGTGGGAGCGAATTTGGGGAGGCTTTTATAGTTGGGATTTGTTGCTCCAGGCCTTGGCCTTGAATGCTCTGATAAGAGCACCGGTGCTATGGGAGCGAAGCTAATCGCTAGTGAAAGGGAAGGCGATTGTATGTTACGGGCAAACCGATCCCTTTTGAACCTTGTTGCTAGTGTGGGATGAGCGAGCCCGAACTCAGAATTGGTCTTCCAGCGAAGCAACATAGTTTTCAATGACGGCGTTGCTTCATGTCTCAATCACCGGCATCAATGGATGCGAGAGTAGTGACTTAGCACGCTATATCATAACAGTTGGCACATTGCGGTCCTGGGGCTATTCTGCCCAGGGATGAGGTCGAAAAAGTGCCTGTTATTCGGAAGTCAAGTCCGACTTTACCCATACGAAAGAAGACAGAAATTTCGGGAGTATTGTAACCCACAAGAAGCCATGATTTACAAAATAGATTCCACACTCCTGGTCGCTGCTCGTTGCGCTTGCGAGTCCAAGTTCATGCTTTGTCACGACGCCGGCTAGAGAAAAGTATATCATGGGGCGAACAAGGCTTTTTAGAGGATCTGGAGGGTTCTTTCTCCCCTCAGGTGAGCATGATTATTCCCGAGGGACCATCCAAGTGATCAGCTTCAATGTGCGATGACATCTTTGGGTCTGTTCAGTTTTCGCGTGCGAGGTAGTTACGTCACGCCAAGCTGGACCTAAGCGTCGCCATGGCAATTTACACTGCGATTCTCCATCCTCGCACCTCATTTGGGGGCGCCGGGTCCTGAAGAGCCTAACTTACTCTGAATAATAACCACCATCACCAGCACCACCGCCAACTATCAGTTATTCAATCACATCAATAGCTCGCCTTCGCCAGATGTCATATTTCGGAGTAATTCCCCCAGAGATACAGAGTGAAATCTTATCCTACCTCTCGTATTCGGACCTCAAAAATTGTGCATTCGTTGCGCGGTCTTGGAGTCCCCAAGCTTCGCGACTCCTTTGGCACTCCCTCAGGTTTGATGTGGTGATCGCTAGCCATGAGGAAGTTGCCCCTGCGAGCGAGAAATTTGCCAGATTCATATCTACCCTTGCCGCACATCCCCAACACGCTCCGCATATCCATCGTCTCGCACTTACCATTGATGGCTATCTCTATGACGAAACATCCCTATCTATACTCGAAAATTCTACAACATCCCTCACCGTCCCGTGGGATTCAATCGGGAACGCGCTTCATCCAATACTCCAACTCGAGTATTTGGAGTTGCATGGGAGACTCCTGTTCCCCGAGATCGTGTTGTTTGCCTCCCAAGCGCTATCCTCTGCTCCTGTTCGTGCTCTGTACACCTTTTCTCCTATTGCAACTCTTCCTCAACTATGCACCACCTGGTCATCCCATATCACGGATCTACTTGTCGGTGATATCTCAATGACAGACTGTGCAGAGCTTCCGCTACTCCCCCATCTGCGCTTCATTGCGTCCAACAATATCAGTGTGGTACTAAGGCTTGTGCCTCATAGCCCAATAGAATCGATCTGCGTCTTCGATATATCCTGTGAGGAGAGCGAATTCAGTGCGCTAGGGAGTTTGATTCGTGCTCGCGCCACCGCAGGGATCTCCACGCTTCGAAGTGTCTACTTCGGCCAACCTGACAGCGAGCCAGCACTCCTAAACTTCATTGGTTCCCTCAACTGTCCGACTTTGGAGCACATCCACCTGGTGATGGACGGGACAGATTGGGATCTGCCATTCAACATGGCAGACTTTGCTGCAATCTGGCTCAAAACTGGGCCGGTTCCTTCCTTGTCGGAGACACTTCCAGCACTCACATCGATACGTTTCGAGTTCCATGATGAGGGCCTTGACACAATCTCATCTGGTCCTTTGAGCTCCGAAGACCAAGCTTCGTCGCATCTTCAGAGTGAGGCTGGTCTTCGTCTCTCTACGTGGCTCATGCAAGGCGATTATCCTTCCATGCTTCGCCATGTTGAAGTGTACAGTATGGGGGCAGCAGGCCACTATTCGACGTATCGAACCGTCAACATAGAGGCGAAGCGGCGATCATCCGAATCCGGAGAGCTCGTCCAAGGCTTCAACGCCTGGGATATCACGGATTTATTGGAGGAGGTCAAGTTGGAACCCGAAACATCGGTTCATGCCGTCGGTTTGGTCCATCCATTGTTACGGGGGAACGATCGAGCTACACTGCCTGTCGTTCCGGACGCTGATGGAGTTATTAGGTGTGATTGATCAATCCTAATGTCGAGCATTGATTAACTCCATTCCCTCTCTACCCAGATGGTCTCAGCCACCATTGTATGAAATCCATCGAAGGCTATGATATCACTATAACAATTCGTAATCATGAAACTAGGTGCCAACACCAGATTTCCGTTCAACGTCGAACTCTAGAATCTCCAACATGGTCTCCTCATTCACGTGATGCACTCGCCTAGCACTTCCACATTCTACACGCCATCACTAGTGCTGCAGTAATCGAAACACATTTCTCGTGTGACGCTGATGCCACGATCGCGAACGTTCAAACCAACACTGAGCCCTCATGGTAAGCGATGGGGAAGAGTGCTACTCCTCGCCTGCGGGGTGTCAGCCGTGGCCCAGCAACAATTCGGATCACAACGACTTTATTGAAAAGAATGTTACAAGGGCAATTTTTTGCCATTTTTACAAGCGGAAACATGAGCACGAGACATCGAAGAGCGCGAAGCACTGCGTGGATACGATTGAGAAAGAACGAAGAGTCTCAACCTTGGGTACCCTTTTTTGGATTATTGCACCAAGCACTATCTCGCATAATCTCACCGCCCATTAGCAGTTGCTCGTCTCCAGCTTCCACTGCTGGTTGACACCAGGGTTCTGAGTGGGGTACAGAATAACTGGCGTACCGGGCTTGCGGTTGCTTCCAGTGAGGTCGAGGAGGAAGTTGGACTCGGGGGCGTAGATCTTTACAAGCTGAGGGATGCTGCTACCCTGGAGGCGGATTTGCCATGGCTTCTTGACGGAAGTGCTGAGCAAGGGGTTGCTAGCCGAGATATTTCCACTGAAGGAAAGGTATTCGTTGGTCTGGACGTTCTTGATATAGTAGAGATTCTTGGCCCGGTCGATGGTTTCAACCGCCCACTAATCATGGAATAGACGACATCAGTGCGTTGAAATCGATACGGTGCCATTGTGCAGGAAGATCAAGCATCGCCAAGAAGGATTCTCGTTGAGAACCCATTGAAGGAAAAAACTAAAAACTTCGACTATACTCACAACTTGAGACTGGAATCCGCGCTTGTCCTCGCACACAACGCTCCTCTTGTTCGAGGCCAAGTCCGCGATCGTCGCAGTAGCCTTGTTGACCATCTATAGGAATGGTGTTAGTCATTGGCATGATTGCATACGTCCATACGAACGACTCACGCGGAAGCGTGGGGAAATGGTGGGGTTGAACTGAGACATATACTTGAAAGTCCAGGCCTGGTTGGGGTTCTTGGTAGGCTGATACAGGATAATGGGTGTGCCGTCAGCACGATCGCTGCGAGTGAGATCCACGCAGAGCTTTCCGTCTGGCATCATAATCCTGAAGGAAAAGGTCTCGATAAGCGATAGGAAACGTCAAGTCGAATTTGAACTGACTTGAGGCATCCACTGTTGTTCGCGTCGGGAACAATCTTGAACGGACGCGGGGTGCGGGTGCAGATCAACTTGTAGGTCGAGCTGGGAGTGCCTTCGTACGAGATATAGGGCATATCACTCTTAGTGCTGCGGATGTACATGAGGTTGTTGCCAGCGGCCTCAATCACCCACTACATATTCAAAGTAGCGGAGCCGTACGTGATGCATCTCCAGTTAGTTCAGACGTCTTTAGTATGTCCAAAAAAAAGGGACGCCAAACCTGCTGGTTAGCATTGCCATGGTCCTTGTATCCGATGAGTGAACGACAGTCGCGCTGGCTCCAGTCGGCCGCGGTTCCGGTGGCCTTGTTGATAAGTTGGTAGACGCAGCCTGCGGTGAAAGACATTTTTGTTGAGACTGAGGGTCAAGTGAAGCTTGAGCTTAGATCTGGTGATTGGAGTGAGATGATGAGCTTTCTAGGTGGGCCAAACGATGAGCGTTTTATACCTTGTGCAATAGATCTCCGGGAAAGTTGTCCCGTAAACCGTGAGACGCGAAGGACTGCGGTTGAAGACTAGGGCATCAGCTGATCATGGGGTGTCAAGTATTTGACGTCCAGCGCCTTGCGGGGAGAAGAAATGTTCTGGAAAATGTCAGTGATTGCTTTCCCATCCGGCCGAGACGGAGACATCACCTGAGACACCATTCCTCTCTTCCACTCTCTTACTGGCCATGAACGCAAAGGAGTCGCGAAAAAACTAGTAAAAGAGGCGGAATAAATGGACACCTTGCCCAGCGCACGTCTCTCGGTACGCGAAGTGAGCCATTGCATGTTTCGCAGTAAATAGGCAACGGTCGATGCCAACATATTTCATAGGATTTCTCACATCAGGAAGTGTCGGTCTCATATTCACGAGGAACAGAATTTCGTTTGAGGTTCGTATCCCTAGACCCTCGAAATCATTCTCCTGGAGAACATGTTTTGACATTACACGTTACAATCTGGTAGATTGAACACAGGAAGCGGGCGCCTGGTTGACAGTGGAGTGGTCGGAGCCTCACACACGATTGGACCGCCTGGATGGGATTGCTTATGATTATGTCAGGTTTTTGACGTCCAGAGAGCAGAGCTGTCGGGCTCGCACTCCCAGTCCACGTCTACCACACATGACCAAGTTTCTTCATGAATGTCATATGACTAGTCCTAAGGGAGAAGACGAGGAATTCTCGTGGATCACGCTGAGAGAGAAGTTCGATTAGGTGTGATCTGCCTTAGGGGATTGTGTGGTGCACAAGGGCGGGTGAATAGAAGTCGTCTGCCCCAAGCGATGGTAGAATTTATTTCCAGAGGTTTGCGGTGACGAGCGTGCATAGATTTTAACGAACAAGAGAAGAAAACAGAGGTAGAGCTCTAACCACTTCGTGGTGGGAGGACACACATTAATCATTCGTGATTGCGTGATGATGCGAGCGAATTTAAGCGCTGAGACTCGACGAATGAACTGCAGTGGTTGACGGCTCCCCACAGCATCGATCGATGAACCAATTGTGCTCATAATCGCTGTGCACGGAACCTCATACTAATGGATGCCCCTCCCCCAGATACAAAGTGAATTCTTCATTCACAAAGTCGTTCCCTCGTGGCGCGGTCTTGGAGGGACAAGGCTGCCCGCCTCCTTTGGCGCTCCCTCAAGTTTGCGTTAATCATCAGTCGCCGCAAAATACCCCCTGCTATTGAGAGGTTTTCCATAATTATTCCTACGCCTGTAATGAACCCTTAACACGCCCCACACTGTCGCAGGCAGAATTAACTCTGGCGCACGTGATAGTAGATCAAGGCTGTGAGCATCTCTCAACACCTCAGCAATCGATTTTTCAACTGTGCCAGCGCTCACTCTTCATAAAAATGTCATTCACCAAAGCGTTCCCCCTCGAAATACAGGGTGAAATCCTATCCTATCTTCCAGTCTCTGATCTCAAAAACTGTGCCCTTGCGGCAAGATCTTGGAGCATTGAGGCCTCCCGCCTCCTTTGGAACTCCATTAAACTCGATGTAACGATACTTGGGCCCGTCGATCTTGGTATCGCAGGCGAGAAACTCTCGAGATTCATGAATACCCTCGTGTTGAATGTTGAGTGTGCCCGATACATTCACCGACTTACAATGAACATGGACGCCCGTTTCCATCGTCGCATTGACCTTGATAACCTAGGAGACTCCTCATCATTCTTGGATATCTCTTGGGAGGTGATCCACGAGGCTTTTAGTCATCTAAACCGACTTCAGTATCTGGAACTTCAAGGAAGGCTCCTATCACCTCAATTCGTCCGATATCTCTATGAGACTCTCTCAACTGCTCCTATTCGTGCCATATACACAATTGCTCCTATCGAGACCCTCGATCGGTGCTGTAGCATCTGGGCATCCTCTATCACTGATTTGCTCATAGCGGACCTTCCAATGGGGAAATGTCCAGAACTTCCATGCCTTCCTCACCTACGCTTTCTCGCGTCTGACAATATTGAGGTAATGATAATGTTGATAGCATCCAGCCCGGTTGAATCGATCTGTTTCGGGAGGAGATAATGCTCCGAAAACGAACTCATTGATCTGGCAAACGTGATTCGGCTAGAGCACGTGCTGGAAAGTCCACGCTCCGAAGCATATTTTTTAACCAGCTCGACAACGAGGAGGTGATGTTGCAAACATTTGTTGGCTCTCTCGAGTGTCCAACTCTAGAGCACATTCACTTCGTGCTCCAGGTCGAAGACTGGTTTATGCATTTGAACATGGCAGACTATGTTACGTTTGCCCTCGAAACTAGGCCACCTTCTACCTCGAACCAGGCGCTACCCGCACTCAAATCGATGCGTTTTGAGCTTTACAATACGGACCTTGACACCACCCCCTCTCAGCCTCTCCGTTCAGACGAGCAAACTTCGTCAAACCTGAAGACTGAAGCGGGACTTCGTCTTTCTAACTGGCTTTGGAAGGGAAATCATCCTCCTTCGCTTCAAAACTTCCAGCTATATAGTTTGGGGGCCGCCGGTGACACCCCTTCGACGTATCGAATCGTTAACTTATCAGCAATACGGCCATTTCCCGTTTCGGGCGATCCTAATGTCTGGGAGATCACAGATTCGATGGAGGACGTAACGCTGGAGCCCGGCACATATGTCTTCGCCTCGGGCTTGGTCCACCCCTTAGTCCGCACGGCTAACCGAGCCACACTGCCCGTGATTTCAGACCCAGATGGAGTCATTAGGTGTATTTGAGAACCCTACTTTGCCAATGGCAGCCACGGAAGCGACTCTCGACTGACTTTATTATTTTTCCTATCTCAGATGGTCTGAGCCCCCATCGTATGAAGTTCGTGGAAGGTCTCCCACATATGACGAGCAGATAAATGTATAGAAGAGCACAGAGTCCACCTGTGCAATGAATGAGTCGTCTAGGGATAGGGATTCACTCAATTGCCGCGGTCGCCGGCATCTTGTAACTTCCAGTTCGACCCCAAACCTGAAGCTGGCAAAGATGTTTTTTTTTGTCTATTCTATGCCTCGATCTACTCATGCCTATTTGACCGCTAACTAGTTGTTACAAATTAAGCCTCGAGCCATCTAGAGAAAGGTTGCACAGCCCGAGTTACTGTGCGCGTTATGACCATGCTATAAGACGCTAGAACGTCTCGGTGTGATTCAGGAAAAAATTCCCAATAGCAATGAAGACAACATGCCCAAATCTACAACGTCAGTGCCTTGACACGGCATCAAAGCACATACACATATACATTCACACTTCTTTGTGAATACTGCCTGCACATGAACTCAAGATCTCCCGGTGACTCCCTCTCAAGTGCTGATCGCGCTGTGAAGGTTCCGCCCTCCTGGCTCTTCGTTGATTGATCGCGGAACCCTCACACAACTCGACCGCCACCTATCAATCCACTCGAGTTCAGGTTGATGCATTTCTAGACGGATGGACTAGTATCATTTAAACCCATAAATGGGGTTGTGTATATCATACCGTACTGTTACACAGCGCACCGATAAAAAACGGTGGAAGCAGCGAGAAGCAACAACGGCAGTGATTCTGCAGTTACATGCAAAAGCGGTCGCTATTGCCCGCTTGAATGGAGTACTGGAAAGGAGAGCGAAAAACCGGAGAGCGAAAGAAGAAGCGAATATGAGCGGTCAAAATGAGAGGGAGATGAACGAAGTAGGGGTAGGAAACGACATGTAGTGAAACGACGGGGGAGGATTAGACGAGGTAGTGTAAAGATCTTGCCCCAAGGGAATCGTATCAATGAAGCTAGCCACAGGGACTGACGAAAAGATGACGAGCACAGTGTCAGAATGAGGCAAAACGAGACGGTAAGAGCGAAAACGACAGCGAGAATGCGATAGCAAGGGCAAGAGAGACGTCGAGAAGAAATTCGGGAGCAGAAAGAATGATTGCTCAGAAAAAAAAAAAAAACAGGGAGCATGAAAGTCTGATATTGTGCCCACTTGAATATTCTCTGAATCATTCTTTCGTGACCTTCTTCAGCGGGCTAATTAGGAATAAAGCTCTTTGGGCCGTTATCATGCCCGTGCCCACTCCTTGAATCCGTCCGCGCAACCTCAAAAGTCACCTGCCGCTCAGTCGCAGGCGAGTCCGGTACATCATGATGATGGCCCACGTGTACGCGAACACCACCGTTATGTTCTAGGTCACCGACGTACTTGAGCTTCTCTTCGGCATGTTTGCGCCCCACACTCAACTCATCCATGGAGTATCCCCCATGAGCCCCGGACGCCATGACGTCCATATCCATGTTGGAATACACGGTTGTCCCCCCGCCCATTGAGGAGTCTAGCCCCTCACCCATAGCACGGAAGACGATTCCACCAATCGCCATTCCACCCTGCTTCTTGGTGCCGCCTGTACCAATGACGCTAGGCCCATTACCCGAGCCGAGACGCGTGTTGGAGAGTGGCTGCGTCGAGTGAACGTACACGTCCTTGTTACGGAAACTGGTGAGCGAGACGAAGGATCGGCAGGCGACGATCGCTGTGAATGTCGCTGCAGGGATGGTGAACATGATATTCATGATGGCTACCAGGGTGCAAAGAGAGGGGGTTTAGGTCTAGGATAAGAGAAGAAGGTCCACAGGGTTGGGACATACCGTTGAGGTTTAGGAGAAGGAAAATGGCACAGATCATGTTGCAGAGGAAGGCGACGAAGAAGTAGACGATCCCCTGACGGAAGAGGAGCTGCCACAGGGACGAGCGGCCAGGCGACATGACGAGGCCGACTGTGGTGAGGACAAGGACAATGAGGTCGAATGACATGGCTGCAGAAGCGGGAGAAAATAATCTGGTGAGGAAGGAGCGCGGAGGAAATAGCGAGCCGACTGACTGTAGAGATACATGAGCTCAACATAGACAGGAGGAACGGCATCGACGACACAAGCGCTTTCCACAGCATTCCAGCTGCTACGAAGCGTGGCGATACCATGGAAAAGGATACCCCACTGGCCAAGCGAGAGGATGACAAGGGGAACGGTGATAAAGTAGCGGCGATTCCAGACGGCGATTGTGCGCAACATGAGCAGCGTAGAAGCTGCTCCTATTGTTGTATTCCCCGCAAATTGGTTGAATGCATACTAGTGAACAAAAAGAACGACGTTGATCAGGAGGGGAGGAAAGCCAGAGGTGCAGGACAGAATGAGCAAAAAAAAGCTGACTTACGAGAGCCTGGCAGTTGACTTCGGTGGTGACATTGAGAGCAATGTTCACGCCAATGAGAGCGAAGAACAGGGCATATTTGCAGTAAAAGTAGAAGAAGGCGGGCCAGTGCCCTTCGCGCTGAAGAGTTCAGAAGTCGAGATCAGATTGAGGACGATGGCTCCAGAGAAGAGTGAAGAGGCATACCTTGCCACTAATAATGCTCCAGTCAAATGGCAACTGGGTGACGATCTCCCAGGTGCCCACCCCAAGGAGAGTTAAGCAGAGCTTTTGGAATGCCACTGCAGGTCAGAACGGAGGTGGTTAAATGTTAGTGTGATTGAAGAAGTGAGAAAAACCATACGAGCATCGGTCTGCAGTTGGGCAGGGTCACTCCAGTTGACCATGCTGGCGGCTACCGTTCGTTCTGGCAGACACGCACAAAAGCCAGCTGGCTACCCTAGAGGGAGACTAAACAAGAGAGCAAAGGAGGGGTGTTGGAAGGATGGGCGGGACGAGACGAGTGAATACTTGGAGTCCAGCGGGCCCTATATATGTGTACTGTATAGTGTGAGTGTGGCATTTTGGTCCAGGGTATTCACATCAGGAGACACAGATGTAGGCGGTCAAGCCGAATCTAGGGTCAGTTCGAGACGAGGGAGTGGAGTAAGATGCCCATTTATCGGAATAACAGATCATAGAATACGCACCCATTCATTTGCTCTTTATTGTGGAGAGAAGCTTCGTTCCTCGTTGCCCTCGTTGCGGGGCCGAGCAGGGTTCACACAGAATATAACAGCCATGCGCCCGCAGTTCAGAGCCAGGGACAGTGTAGTTTTTTCTTCTTCTCTTCTCGCTATCAGCATCCAGTCTGTAGGTAACACCCCAATAGGCGGGTTCATAGTACGGTGAAAAATGTCAAGCGGTGGAGGGGGCGAAAAGCGTGGATCCCACCTCATTAAATCGTATGCAGGGAAGAAGGATGTTAGATATTATCCCATCGTCATGCAGGGAGAGCGTGAGTGCATGTGTGTCTCAAGTCCACATGCTGCTCCCGACAAAACGACCTCGACGGGAATAATGATGACTACGACGACGAAGCTGTCTAATCTGAATCTGTCACTGCCTGTCAAACCCTGAATTATCAAACTCCCCCGCTCCCCCGACTCTCCTTATTAGGGTCGCATCACGGCAGCTATCCCACATTTTCCCTTGGCGTCGTCAGCTTTCTCTTCCAGGAATATTTTATTGCCAACAACGACGAACCTGATAGCTAAGTCTTGAGCAACCCAGATAGCAATGCCAGCCGGAATCTCCGAGTCAGCCGATCAATTGAATTGCTCCACGAAGATGACGATGCCCCACTAAGGGGATAGTTTGCCTCGATCTGGATGGGTGACCGAGCGCGATGAATAAATGTCGCATGGGGACAGTATGATGATGAAATGGATCGTCAACCTCCAAGGTTGTGGATTTGGACGGGTCGACGACCAAAGGATCTGCAGCTTCTGATGGGTGTGTCCAGGGCTGCGAAGCTCTCTCGCCGCCACAAGACTTTATGAGTAGTGAGAACATATAGATGTGAAAAGGGGTGCCCACGATCTTAATTTCACATTTGTTTTCGGGTTGTTTGAAGCCTTAGGCATGTCATATCATATCGTTACACAATACACCAAAAAATGGAGAAGGAGAAATATATCGGCCAGCTATGATTCTGTGGAAAAACGAATGCAAGGGGGAGAACTCTGCTTGCACGAATGCTGGTAATGCTGACGGGAGTAAAACTAAAGGAAGGAGAGAGTGAGGACGGAAAACGCGATGAAAGCGCACTGAAGAATGAAGTTGGTGAAGCTTTTGCGGCAGGAGGCGGCGAATGCGGATGCAGTATGAACCAGCCAGAGTGTCAATTAATGGTATGCATGCATCTTGCCCCATGGGAGTCGGAATCGAAGAAGCGAGCCAGAAGGACGAACGAAGAAATAGCTGGTAATATAGCAAGGCGAGACGGGATAAGACGAGAGCGAGGATGCGATAGCAGCCATGAGAGTTTCAAGAAAACACAAGAGCAAGAAAGAAGGACGCAGAATGAGAAGCAAAAGGAGCGCGATATAGAGCTTATAAGCGTCCACTTGACTTTCCCATTCACTCGGTTCTTTCGCTGCTTACTTCAATGATCTACTTAGGGATGAAGCTCTTGCCATTACCGTGCCCGTGGCCGCTCCTCGAATCAGAACGCGCCGCTTCAAAATCAACCTGCTGCTCAGTCACAGGGGACTCAGGCACATGCTGGTGGCCCACGTGCACCTGGACACCGCCATTATGCTCCAGATCGCCCACATACTTGAGCTTCTCCTCGCCATGCTTGCGTCCCATGCTCATCTCATCCATCGAGTATCCTCCAGCAGCCATGCCGTCCATGTCCATGTTCGAGTACACGGTCGTACCGCCGCCCATGGATGAGTCGAGACCTGAGCCCATGGCACGGAAGACGATGCCACCGATCGCCATGCCTCCGCGGTTCTTCTTGGTGCCACCAGAAGCAATGACGCTGGGGCCAGCAGCACCGGCACCAGTTCCGAGGCGCGTATTGGAAAGGGGCTGCGTCGAGTGCACGTAGAGGTCCTTGTTACGGAAGTTGGTGAGGGAGACGAAGGATCGGCAGGCGACAAACGACGTGAAGGTCGCCGCAGGGATGGTGAACATGATGTTCATAATAGCTAGATAAAATGAAGGAGGGAGCTGTTCAGTTTGAAGATCGGGATGAGAGGGGAAATCGAACGCAGACGCACCGTTGAGGTTGAGCAGGAGGAAGATGGCGGGGATCATGTTGCAGAGGAAGGCAACGAGGAAGTAGACGATGCCCTGACGGAAGAGGAGCTGCCAAAGGGACGAGCGTCCAGGCGACAAGACGAGGCCAGCGGTAGTGAGGATGAGGACAATTAGGTCGAACGACATAGCTGTAGAGGTGGTTGGGAAGCAGATAAGTCAAAGGAACGAAGATGAATTGATGTTCGCGGACTGACTGTAGAGATAGATGAGCTCGACAAAGACGGGAGGAACGGCGTCGACGACACAAGCGCTGGCGGTGGCGTTCCAGCTGCTGCGAACGGTCGCAATACCATGGAAAAGGATTCCCCACTGGCCGAGCGAGAGGATAACGAGAGGGATAGTGATGAAATAGCGGCGGTTCCAGACGGCGATTGTGCGCAGCATGAGCAGCGTTGAGGCAGCTCCGATCGTCGTATTACCTGCGAATTGATTGAATGCGTACTAGTTCGTTGAAATTGAGGTTCGGGAAGATCATTGATCAAGAGGGAAAAAGCTGAGGGAAAAGCGACAGAATAGACGTACGAGGGCCTGGCAGTTCACCTCGGTGGTGACATTGAGAGCAATGTTGACGCCAATGACAGCGAACCAGAGGGCATATTTGCAGTAAAAGTAGAAGAATGCAGGCCAGTGTCCATCACGCTAAAGAATTTAGAAAACGAAGTCAGATCGAGGACATCGACCATACAGAGCAAGCAAGGTGAATAGTCTATGCGAAACATACTTTGCCGCTGAAGATACTCCAGTCAAACGGTAATTGAGTGACAATCTCCCAGGTACTGACTCCGAGCAGCGTCAAGCAGAGCTTTTGGAACGCCGCTACGAGACGAAGGAATCAAAATCTGGTGTAAGGGAGGCTGGTCGATAAAAGAGCAAATGAGGAACAGCCATACCAGCATCCTTCTGCAATTCGGCGGGGTCACTCCAATTGACCATGTTGGCAGCTACGATTCGTCGACTTGGCTAGTGCACGAGCCAGCTACCTGGGGAGCTCTAGACGGGAAAACGAGGAGGAAGAGAAGGGAGGGAGTGGAAGGGGAAAGATGGATGAGGAGAGGGTGTGTCAGAGGCTCTAGCTAAAGTCCCCTATATATGTGTGTTCTCAGTGTGACCTGGAGTGGAGCCTGCATTTGGCTATATGGGCTATATGGATGGGTCGCCAGGGTCGAGAACGAGAGAGGTAGAAGGAGCGATTTATTGGGAGAATAGAATCCAAACTTTCAAATTGGCGAAAGAAGCTTCTTTCTTGTTACCCTCGTTGCGACGGATCCGGGCGCTCATGCAACACACCGCAGATCGCGTTCTCTCAAGCTCAGCTCCACTTCTTCCAGAAAGGAACTCAGGGAGAGAGGGATCAACAGGAGAGGACTGTACAACTTTCTCTCGTCTCCAAAGCATGCATCTCGTTACGCTGGTGAGAGGAAAATAGGGTCACGTACTTGCCCTACTTCCTGGGTTCATCCCAGATGAAATGGACAAATCCGATCCTCTGTGGAGCAGGCCAAGGTCCAATGCTTCTGACGCCATGTGAAGAGATGAGTGTCAAACGCCACGTGCTGCCCTGAAGAAGAAGGGGTCCAATTTGGCGCTCAACCTGTCAAACTGCTGATCTGTTCGGCTCCTCCGACTGTCCTTATCAGTCTGAGCATGGCGCATTTGGCTTCCACGCTGTCGGCATTAGCAAGGGCGTGTTTCTTCCTGACGCGCTGGCTTCTCGCGTGTGTCGTCGTCGGCGAGGAAGAGTCTTCTAGAAGCAGCTTTCTCGGGAAATGTCCAATTCTCCGAGGTTAGCTAACGGAGATCATGCCCGTTTCACCGCCAGCCAGCCACCGAAGATTTTCTCTGCCTGTCGCAGCTCAAGTGCCAGTTCGTCTAGGCCAATCGTTGTAGTTCAGATGCGTTAGTTGAACCCTCCTGGAGAGCTCCGGTATGGATGTGCCCGAGCTCAATCAATTTGAGGCGGGAACGATAATGAATCTTGACCGATCCAGTGGATTTAGAGGTCTACCAGTTCATAGCCGCTGAGGTGTGGGCGGTCGCGCCAGCTCCACCCCGCCCCAACGGAAGCGAGCGAAGCCCCGACTTCGTTCCTGGCGCAGCCGATGCATGACAGCTTTGACAGATAGACGACTTATTGCATCCCAACGTTGGATCGAGGAGGCTCCTCTCCACGTCATACACCCTAGACTCTGCCAGACCTCCCTCAGTCTAAGCGACCACCCTCGATCTGCCGTGGGGAATTTTGCGGCGTGTTCTCTGTAGCCCGCCACTCCGATTTGTCGGCAGCTCGTATTCCACAGGGTGACTCACAGATGGGATCAGTGAGTAAGTATAGTGGACGCTCCCAGGTACGTAGGATGGAAAGAAACAAAGAACAATAATAACAAAAACTGATCAGCAACGGTAATTGGATTTTGCATAAAACCTAGGGTCAGTAACATTCATCAACTGTGGAGTGGGATGACAAAAATAACGACAACCTGCCGAGAGAGCGAGCAATTAGAAGCGCACAACGTGGGTCCTTGGCAGTGTGCTGATCGTTTGCAATTAGGGTCTAAAGTCGGTGGCGGGCCTGATCATATACCCTGGTAATATCGCTGGGAACACACTCAAACATGCGACAAGGACGACCAACGACCATCAGACTCTCAGAGTCATTGTCGCTCCTCCACCCGACAACACCCTAAGGACTGCCGTAAACGTGGAGAAATCCTAATTATTGCTTCGTGGCGCACTCACACGAGCCACATGTTTGTTGAGTTATGTTGAGTCTGGTAAAATCGAACTCTGTTCGAGTCCAGACTGATTGTGACCCACATCGCTGGGCAATGGCCCCGAGTATGATTACTACTCTTTCGTCTGGTGTGGCAATTGGAAAGCAGTATGCTCCTGCGCTTCCTGTCCCTCCCCCTTGGTCCGATACTGCGCCCCGTCCCCTTTCGGCCGTGCCCATCCCTTTTGCAATTTGATGGCAAGTCCAGAGTCGGCACGGGGCGAACTTGCGGATCACTTGGAGAAGCAGAAGGGGTCCTGCCTAGTTTGTTAGTGCGGCCATGTAGCAATGCGCATTTTACATTGCAAGGTGAGGGGGGATCGAGCACTCCCTGCTACATATAGCGATGTGATTAAAATAAGGGTATTCACTGGCAACCGACCGACCGACCAGAAAAAAATAGGGTCGCATGCCGGTGCTCCGCAAAATATTCGTTCAGTTTTCATGCCGTCTGCTCCACAGATCCCTAATATACCAAGCTGATTGCGGCAAAGCGCACGACACTTGCTGGTACTCATCCTCACTGATTCACTCGTTCCTTCTGATTTGGATTTCTGGTCACTGCTAGACAGCCAGCCTACCAACCAACAATCACTGCCTGGGACTCCTGTTTCATCAGAAAAGCAAAAGGTTTCAGCCGCAGTCATCCATCCATCCATCTTCGTCGTTGTTGTTGAGGGAGTTGAAATCTCTTTCTCCTCCACGAGCGCGATTCATCGTTCTGCAAAGCTCCAATCCCTGCAGAGAACAAAAGTTCACTCCTGAGGAGCAGCTCTTGTGTTGATACCAATGGCTCTCAGCACGTCTGCAGTCGTATCGACGCTCCTTCTTGGGCTTGCTACGTATTTCGTAGTAGCGCGTCGCGCGCGCCAACTCCGCGAGCAGGATCGTTATGATATGCACAAGCTCGAATGTCCAGTGCGTCCCAATTCCACTTGAAGTGCACGTATACGTGCATGTATCGTCCTACTCACAGTCTACTTTGCGGATCTCATCATCGACCCCGCATTCGTATCCATCCCCTGCTCTATCATCCAATGATTTCTCGTGTTGTGCCCTCCACCCAACTCTGGGCACACCGAAATAGCCAAATCCGCACTGGCTTTGGGGAAACGAGAAAGAAGCCTCGTTCGATCGGACGACCCCCGAGGCATGGAACGAGTGGGCCCAGCGTCTTGGCCAGCCTGCGCATAACACTGCCGCCGCTATGACGGCAGATGGAGTAGCAGGGAAGCTGGGGAGTGGAATGTATCGGATTCGCGGTGCACTTTGGGTGAGTTGTGACCACATCCGTCGTTGATCATTTCAAGGAATGGCAGCCGGCTGACTGTGTTGTCCTATGGCTTTGATTCCCCCTTTCGACACTCATCTATGAATATCTCTTGACCGGGCCTCTCATCTGGATGGCCGGCCTGTAGCACGACGATATCGTATGCCCATTCATCACGTCTTGCGTATCCCATGATCAATCCCCTCACTCCTTCCTTGATATCCCCCACACCTAGCTCGTCCCAACTGACCCCCTCGCCATTACGCACATCATCTCGCGAAATGTCTACACTGGCAAATATAGCAAGTCCCCCGTCTTCGTCCCCCTCATCGAGCGCCTTCTTGGGAAGAGCATTGCTTGGGCCGAGGGCGAGGATCATCGACGCATGGCCAAAGCTCTCGCAGGCTGCTTCTCTGGGGAAAGGGTGAGGGGTATGGCAGATGTTGTTGGCGAATGCGCCGAGAAGGTGAGTGTTATGAAAACCATTTGCCATAAATGTGAACTATCAAATATTTTGAATGATGGTGTCTGATCATCGATATTGTGTTCCTAAAGCTTTCGGAATCCTTACGCTCCCATATTGCGGCAGAGTCTTCAGAGGGCAATGAAGGCACTCTGATGAACGTCATAGGCTGGCCATCTCGCGCAACGTCAGTTAGGCTATGAGCTCCGTCATGCTTGTTTCCTTCGCATGATTTCTGACCTACTGTATTATTCCATTTCTAGTTTGGACATCATTGGGAAGATTGTATGTAGCTGGTCTTCCTCAACACCCCATACTATTGCTTTGCTCACCTCCCACGCGTTACTCGCGAATCCTTAGGGGTTTGATCATGATTTCCAATGCGGTGAATCAAGAGAAGCGAAGGAAATAATCAGGCTATGGAAAGAACAGTGCGAGCTGGCGATCACCTTTCCCGGATTCTTGGTGTGTCCGCGACTCCTCTTCACGGCTTTTCCCCTCTTTCCGTATTCTTGGCTCTTACTGTCCCCTGCATGTCCCATTCTTCCAGGCTCCCATACTTCTCCGCGCGTTCCCAATCATCAATCAGCTCCTCCCTAAAAAGGTCAAAGAGTCACAAGAGGCGACCAAGCTGTGCGTGCGTGAGCTGGCGGCGGATCTTGTGAAGGAGGAGCTGGAGCTAGACGCGGCGACTTCGGATTCAGCTACGAATGGTCAACAGCAGGAAGGAACAAAGCAGCGAAATGAGGGCAATTTGCTTAGCTATCTGAGTGAGTGCTCGTGCTGGCATTGTACAATATAGAGGTGACTGAACGAGAATCCCCTGGTGTGCATCGTATGAACAGTCCGGGCGAGTAAGCAAGACGGAAAAGGAGTCAACGTTGACGAACTGCTCGATCACGTACGTCTCCCTTCGTGCTTCGGAAATGTTTAGGGATGATGACACGACTCCATCCGTACCCTTAATTAGATCGCTACATTCGTGTAAGTGTCCGATTTCCTCGTGATGAGCCACCCTGAACAAAGCCTCTCCCCTCACCAACAACAGACTAGTTGGCCACGAAACCTCCGCAGGTGTTGTATCTCATACCCTCCACGCGCTCGCAGAGAATCAATCCGCTCAATCGGCACTGCGTGCTGAGCTAACCGCTGCAGGCTTCGTTGCTGGCTCCAGCAAGCTGAAGATGCCAACATTCGAGGACCTCATGGGCGACAATCTCCCATATTTAGATGCTGTTGCCAAAGAAGGGTACGTCATAGAGTCTTCACTGACTCTCCATCTTTGGAGTCGATGATAGAGTCGCGCTGACGCTCTACACTTTTTTGTTCTCGAGCAGTTTGAGAATGTTCGTTCCCCCAGCCCAAACCGAGCGCATTGCCCTAGAAGATGATGTTATCCCGCTTGGCACACCCATTGTTGGTGCGGATGGGAAGGTTCTGGAATCAGTGCGCGTCAAGAAAGGCCAGGTACCCAACCTTCATCCCTCTCGATGTTATATCTGTGCTGGCCCACTAACTGACTCGCTTTTGATTGATGATCCCCTTCTCCACTCTTCGGTAGATGATCCTCGTCTCCTGGGGCTCCATCAATACGAACGGACGCACATGGGGTCCTACTGGATCCCAATTCCGCCCAGAGCGCTGGCTCGCTTCTGAACAACCTACCCCGCGCGCGACGCTTGGTGGCTTCCAGCACATCGGCACGTTCAGTGAAGGGCCACGTATCTGTCTCGGTTACCGTCTAGCAGTACTCGAGGTCAAGATGCTCTTGCTTACACTAGTCAGAGATTTCCAGTTTGCCGCTGTTGAGAAAGTGCCGGTGGTGCCGAAAAGTGCGAATGTGACGGAGGGGGCTGCTGGCGTGAAATCAAGCGACGTGGAGATGATGGATGTCAAGATGAAGAAATTGTTTGGTGGGCTGGTGCATCCATTCATCGAGGATGGGGAAAAGGCTGGTATGCCTGGTGTTTGGCTACCTGTGAGAGTGAAGACTCTGGGTATGACTGACGCATGAAATCATCGCAATTGAAGGTATTTGTGGGTCTATTTTACATTCCGTTGCCTTTGAAAGAGGTCTCATCCTTGGCACAATTTCTCGCTTCCTCGACGACAACAATTCCAAACCTAGCCCTCATTCGATCTGTGTATCAGCGTCAGTGCTAACCTTACGAACGGGCTATTTCATTACATCTCAAGCATTATAATTCCAATCAGTGCTTCACGGGTGCTGATTTTCCGACGACTCCAGAAGTACCTCCATCTTTGATAGCGTTATTCATGGTCTGATCATTCCAAAGCTGTGCAACCAGTGCCGACTAGCATGTCACTGGTGTTCTGACTGTGACCTACTCCACTAAATATCTTGCGCGTACACTCCAGCTAGCAACTATGGCCCAGTTCGGTGACCTCCCCGTAGAGCTCGTCCTTGAGATCATATCCTATTTGCAAACCCTTCCTGAGAAGGAAGAGTATTTCTATCCGGGTGATCTGGCTGCCTTGTCCATTGTTTGTCGGTCATTGAATAAGGTCGTCGAGCGAGTTCTTTACCACAAAGTGATCCTCCCTCCCCCTCATGACCACGACAAACGAGTCACAAGAGCAACACCGAGTCAGACAAATTCCAAAGCCGCGCAAGCTGTTGTAGTCATTGACGCCGTCGGGGATGCTCAAGATTATTCGGAGAGGATAGATACCTACATGAGCCAGTTCAACGACACCATCAACCCCGTATCTAGATACCAAGCATCCTCCTCCTCCGATAGTGGTGCAAGCAGCGCGAGTGATGAGGATCCATGGTACTCTCCATCTCCGCGACTTTTAAAGGAACCTGACATATATAGTCGTTACATCGTCCATTTTGCGCGCACCATCTGCCAGTCTCCCCGCTTGGCAAGCCATCTCAAGTCGTTATCAATCGAATTTCATTCTTTGACCTCACAACGTGACCAACAAAGCCTCGACGTTGAGCTTGAAAGGTCTCGGTGGCTTCAGTACGTCAAAGACCCTCTTGACCTTTGGAAGTCTGAATCGTACCGATGGGCAGCCAACATGCACAATGAGCTAAAGGAACTTTCCAAAGCTGCGCTTGAGCTCGGTCTTCCGAATGGAATGGTTTACTTTGGGCCAGAACCGGGATGGCTCGTGCTTCTACTGTTCCACGTGCCTAAACTCCGGAGCTTATTTATCATTGCTGGAGACAAGCATCTCCAGATGATCTCATTTGCCGCCACTCGCTGGTTTCTTGGATCTGTTCCGATGGGCCTGCAATCACTCACAACCCTCCAACTCCAGTATACTTATAATCTAGTGCGTGTTCATGTTGCGTAAATGTCAATGATGCTGAACTAACGGCTTGTTGACAAGGGGGGAATCGCTCCTGAGACGTTCTTTCCCCTGCTATTGTTGCCAAATCTAATCTCCTTCGGCATCGATGGGCTCTCCGGGGGGGAAAACGCTATTGTACCCCTCCTTGACTTCACGTCTGGACACAGTCGCCCTGTTTTTGGCCCACTGCCAACAGAAGCATTCCTAAACTTCGGAGATGTAGATCCTAACACTGACGCAGGCACACAAATAGACGAGTGTCTCACTATTGGAGATCCGATTATGGCTTTGGGGCGAGTTGTTTTAATGCCACGATCAGTCTTTGTCAGTGATTTCACACTGGAAGCATCTGTCGTCGACCCCGCCCTTTTCCAACGCATGATGGAGATGTTCGATGGTCTGAGGTCGTTCTTATATACGATCGGTGAGGAGAGTCTGTTTGCTATCAACGACGAATATGTGGACGTGAAGCCTCAGGCAATCGTCACTGCCTTACTACCTCAAGTTCATACTCTCAGAGAGCTTATCATCGGATTTGAGTCCTGCGTTGGATGGTATGAAAGCCATGGTAGAGACCTTCTAAGGGAGGAAAGACTCCTAGGAGACCTTCGCTCTTTTGGTTCACTAAAATACCTGCGAGCCCCTGTGGAGATGCTCCTTCATCTTCCCGATCGATTTTTTGACGCCCCTAGAACACCGGCCATGATGGCGATGCTTCCTACCAGGTTTCCCCCCGATGAACCCATTCACGAACATCCCCCTCTTGAAGAGTTGCTACCTCGGTCTCTTATCTATTTAATCATTGACTCAGCCGATGATGACACTCCATGGACTCTTGAATCCGTCATAGAAGCGATTAACATCCCCCAATCGTCACGGCGCTGGGCAGAACGCCTCCCAGCTCTCGAACGTATACGAATCATCTCAAAAGAGGGTTCGTTTTCCGAGTGTGTTGACAAAAACACCAAGATGTTTGATGTGTTGCGTGAATGGGGATTTGTCCGCGGCGATGATGACATGGGCGATGCTATTGATGCATTCCACCTGTATATCACGCGTTCGCCGCCATCGAGACTGAGGGCAGATAGGATCCCTCTGACACTAGCGAGCTTAGAACCTCTACCCACACTTCTAGTTGAGGCAGTCCTTCATGAAGATGATGGCCTCCCAGTGCGTGATTACTTCTTACCTGTACTATCCGATACAGAGGTAGATACAGATTCTGGTCGATGATTACGAAATGCGTAAATTAGATCTTATGGCTAGTGGGTTTTGCTGTAGACTGGTACCGAGGGTCAGTTCCTGCCGATTAATGATCGTGGGGTGTGAAACCCGTACACATTGCTACGGCAATCTCGATGATTCTAATCGCATTTATGACTGTGGGGATATATGAACTGCTAGTCAAGGCGTCGCGCGGCCCATATTATGAATCTCGTCATACGAGGCACAAGAAGGTTTCACTGCTGCTTGGCCAGCTCGTGAGTAGTCATGACAGGCCGCCCGTTTTCCGCCCCGCCCCTTTACTATTTAACTCCGAGATGCTGTCAGTTTTCCTCCTGCATTCCTTTTTCTCGAAATATATTCGTGCTATCTTGCGGTGCTGTGGTCTAAGGAACCTGATCCATCTCACCAATTTCCTTCGATGATGCCCTGGGTTGTTAATGATTGGAGCACGTAGATGGTAATTGGGATATAGTACGTAGTAGAGTAGCGAGTGCAGCATAGGTGAGGGAGTACATTGACACAAAACAGACAGGTAGAGATGGGACATTGGGTCAGATTATATATCACGATGCGCTTGCTTGACGTCGGCTACTCCTCCCCTTGCCCGTGTATAGGCCCTTACTGGAGTATTAATACGAGATTGAGAACACAAGCCATTCCATATACAACCGGCGGAGTGATGCTGGAAAAGCTGCAGGGGAAGGGGTGCTCGGTATGCATGAACCAGTGTGAAGCAGAGCCAAGGGCCTTGAGATGACGCCGGAAGTGGGGCAGTGGGGGGAAGATGATTGAGCTTGAAGGATCACCCTCGATATTTGGCCGCCATCTTAGATAGAGTCCCGTGAATTGTAGGCAAAACAGGAGCGCAATACAGGTTTGAAGCTATTGGAGCAACAATCCATCTGCCAAAGAAGTGGGTAAGGGTATAGTCATGAGGATGGTGTGTAAATCCCCAATTGAAGGAAATCATACGAGTAGAAGACGAGAAGAAAGCGTGAAGGGAGGGTAATTTGAGATGCGATAGTGTCTGGGTGCCCTGGGGAAGACCTGCCTCCAGACAGTGCCCGAAGGATCCACTGAGTAGACGAAGGAGGAAGAGTTGTCCATGGTAGCCTGGGATCCTCTTCTCACCCATGAAACTCATCATAATTCCTTCATCGTGTCGTCGCTATCTGGACTTGTCGCACTCGAAGCAGGCGACGCGGCGACAGATGACACGGAGCTTGCCGTCCCTGCTTCTGCACTGCTAGCCATTGTGCTTGCCACTGATACCGTCGAGGCACTCGCGCTCGATATTGTCTGATTCAATTGAGCGCGTGCTGCTCGACGTGCCTCATCACGGATGGCAAGGGCTTTCTCCACCCATGCCGGCATGTCAACATCGCTCGTCTTGTCCGCGACGAGGAACGGATGCTCAAGGAGCTGTGCATATGTCCCTCGTTTAGAAGGTTCCTTCATTAGGCTGGTTGGGAATCGCGAGTTCAGGGCGCGTGCGAGAATCGATCGATGACGTCAGTGACATGGATCTTCCACAATAGGGGTTTGAAAACTTACCAAAGTTCTACAAAGGAACTGGCCGTATCGGAGAATGAGCTTGGTAGTTGCGGCGGAGGCTCGTGAACAATCGCAGTGAGTTGGGCGAAGACGTTGGAGAAGGTCTCGGGAGGATAGGGGTATTGACCCATGGCCAGTTCGACCAGCGAAAGACCGAGGGACCAGACGTCAGATGACACAGTATACGTCCCCAGGTTGTTTTGGGATTCGCCTTGGATACGTTCAGGCTGCATAAGGCAAAAGGATAGAGGCATGTAGGTGGGCGGGAAAAAAGTTCACAAACAAGAAACGTTGATAGGATTCGCCAGTCGTTGAGAGAAGATGCGGAATGCAGAGGGGGTTGAGTCCAGAGCATGAGGATGACACAAAGAGGGAACAGAAAGCTTACGGCCATATACGACTGACACCCGATATTAGTCTTTGCTAAACTCTTCTCCAGCTGTCCTGAGACTCCGAAATCGCACAGCTTGATCTCGCCTTTCCGGTTGACGAGCATGTTTGTTGGTTTCACATCTAGTTGAGGTGAAAGAGAATCAGGATGCAAGAATTAGCGTTGCAGGTATTTGGAAAGTCTAAAAGATCAACAATAGCACTTACCGCGATGCATGATCTGCAATTCGTCCTTCAAGAACTTGAGCCCCCGGACCACGCTCGCAGAAATCCGCGCCAACACTTTTTCTGGTACTCCCCCTTTCTCTAGTTGCTCCAGACTCAGAGCATCCATGTACTCCATGCAGTAATAGACGCATGATTCGACGAAGAAGGCCCCATAGAACTCGACAATCTCAGGTGAAACGGCACGATGCAGGATGTCTAGCTCCATGATGATCGCGTTGAGCTTGGAGTCTTCGAGCTCAAGGCGAATTTCCTACAGAATGTACGTTGCGTGAGGCGACCAAGCCGCTGGAGCACAATTGTCCTCAAACATACCTTCATCGCCATGATGACATTCGTCGGTTTATGAAGCACTTTCTTCACCGCACCATAGTTGCCCCTACCGAGCTCCTCGTCGAGCTGGAACTCGTCCATGCTAACAGCAAACGACGAGCCATTGGAGAAGTCAACACCTGAAGAGTGCAGCACAGCTTTGCCCGCAAAGTTGAGTGCACCAGAGGGGTCTCTAACGAATTTGGGAACACATTTGCGTGCATGAACGCATTGATGAGTCAGGGAGCGGACCAGTAAGAAGTTCTCCTACTCACACTATCGAACTGAAACTCGAGAAGGGTGTACCTGATGACTGTGGTCTCCTCGGCGGGGTCCCGATACTGAGTGCCCTCCCAGGCCCCAGACCAGCCCCACCCGCGCCTCCGCCTCGCAATGGCCCTGCACCAGGGGAACCAATCCCACCAGGCCCACCACCACCACCAGGTGGACCCATGAGCCGGTCAAGAGTGAGACCAGCAGGTTTTGCTCGTTTCGAGCTGGCCGACATGCCGGGCGGGATCCGCCCTTTTCCGCCTCCTAGCCCCAACCCGCCTCCTCCGGCACCGAGTTGGAGCCCGGAGAGTGCTGCGGTCGCAGCATTCACACCAGATGAGTTGGGGGGCTGCCTAAGTCCCCCAAGTCCTCCTGGGGCAGAGCCGGCGCTGAGGCTTCCGATGCCTGGTCGCATGCCCGTGGGTGTAGAGTTTCCGCTGCCTGCTGGTGATGCAGGAGGTCGCTGGCCGCGCGACGCCATCTGCGAGCATAAGAAATAAGCATCAAAGATGGATAGTTGGAGGCAACGTGAGGTTCAGGAGCGCCGCCGAGCAAGTCGATGATGATACAGAACGAGGGAGCCAACATCCATCGATCGGGCGCCGAACCCGAAGGCGATGGTGTGTGTGGCGTATTGAGCCAGATTCACAACAACATCGCAAGTCGAATTTAAGTTTGTAAATTCGTGATTATTTTTCGCGTGATGTTCGAATCATTAGTTGGCACGATCGTGGTATGCGGATCGAGTAACGTTAGAATACATCGTCATCAGTCTGAGGTTAGGAAAGAATTTGAGCAACGAATGAAACTCACCGCAGCCAATTTTGCCTGCAAACTGGGAGGTATCGGTGTCCCCGATGTGCCACCCATGAGCGGTGCTCGAAGACCACCCGTCGAGGACACCGACCCTGGGGTGCCGGGCATGCGATTCATCCCGTTGGCTCTTGCTGCAAGCGTTGTCGCCAGTGGAGTTGGGATTTTCCCCACAGGAGCAGGGATCGAATTGGATCTTGCTGGCTCAGATGCAAAACTGGTCAGTGCTGGATGAGATGGGGCGGCGGGGAGCGTGGGCGGTGGTGGTGGGCTGGATGCAATAATGGAGTCATCGCTGGGCGGCATGGGTTCGATCGAGCTCGATGGGGGAGGGGGTGCAGGTGATGGGATGCGATTGTTAGTGTCGTTGGCGTCAGCGAGGACGATGGGCTCGGCGCTGTCTACGTCGGTGCTCATCGTTGGGCTTTTGCGTTCGAGTCTTAAGCTTCACGCGCAATTCCGTCACTGCCCAATTCAGTGGTCACGTGAAGCGGGCACTGCCACTTGCTCAACGTGACAAGAAACCGTGTGACCGGCGTGAAATCTCTCCCCCGGACGGCTTGTGCGATCGTTCCCTCGACATCTGCCAGCTAGATTTGACTTGTAGCTCGTACGCGGACGAAGGGTGTCCTGTGCGTTTTGGTCTCAAAAATCAGCAGATGCTCCTTCTTCCATGGAACTCATGGAGAGATCTCCTAGAGTTTAGCGTCCCAAACGCTCTCCTAACCGGCTTTGTACTCCTCTCCTTTCTCGTCACAGCCGTCCAGGCCTCTTCCAGCAACACGTTCTCCTCTCTCTTTGGGCGTAAGCCAGGCATGAGCATCATCAACGTCAAATGGGGCAAGGAGCGGTGAGTCATGCATTTTTGCCAGCAAATGCATGCGTCGCTGCTGATGTCAATGAATCGCCAATTGCTTTTTTTCTAGGATTCGCATCCAGTTCCCCGATGACCCCGCCGCAACACCCCTCCGTCTCATCAGAGACAAACTGGCGGACCACACGGGTCTCCCGCGAGACCGCTGCAAGCTTGTCAAGTCGGGTGCCATCATGAAGGATGACAACCTCCCGCTGTCCGCGTACGGTCTCAAACCTGGGTCAACCATTGCGCTCATTGCTTCGGGCGGAGACGTTGATGCGGATGCACCTGGTTCAGGAGGAGCTAGTGCAGTGGGCAAGAAAGAAGCAGCAGGACCACCAACGGAACAAAGCACGCTGGTGAAGATACAGACCGAGCTAGAATCAGTTCGAAGCACCTTGCAACCCGCCGTGCAGACCTTCCTCTCCACCATATCCCCATCATTACCACCACCCTCCACTACTGCCGCTGATCCCTCAACAACAACACCATCTCCCACATATCCCCCATCCCTCACCTTCCTCAGCAAAGAACCTCCAAAGACAATACATATGAGACTTGGAGAACTTCTCTTACAAGCCCTCCTCCGTCTCGACGCAATCGTTCCCGAAAGCGAGTGGGCCGAGGCCCGTGCAGCACGTAAAACCGCTGTCAAGGAAGTGCAGGGTCTCCTCGATGGATTAGATGATGCATGGCGGAGCTATACTAGTAAAGGTGGTCCTGGTAGTGCGATAGCCAACTAGAGCATTATGTCCTTGCATTTTACGATAGACACCCTCATCATCATCGTAATATCATCAATTGTACTCACTATTCTTGGCATTGACTGACTCCCTTGAGCTCGCTGGTATCGACAGCGCATGAGGTGCCTTTTCATTCATTGATATGAGTAATAAATTGGTGAGCACTCGGCCGAAGGGCCTTGTGTCTTTGTTGAGGGGTTCACTATGAGGGTGCTGGATACAGAGAAGCTAAGTGGTGTGAGAAGTTCTCGACGAGTAATAGCAGTAATTGATGATTTGGCCAAACTGAAAAGCATCCATCATACGGTCTCGATGACTCGAATGCATTCGCACATATCAGACCTATATGGAAAGCTCTGCAGAGTTCATCAATATTGAATAGCTTTGGAAAGTTCGGAGGGAAGAAAAAAACTACGAGGGGGGTATTGGGTAGACCCAAAGAAGCAGGAATACTTTACAGAGATAATTGAGATACTTTGAGCAGGGGAGGAGTTCGAGATCGAGTTAGTCCAAGTTCAAATGAAGAAGGAAAAATAAGGGATTGTGTTGTACACCAGAAAACCGGCGGGATCTGTTGTTAGAGTCAGAGCAAACGATAAACGAAGTGGAATAGAATGAAGAATGGATTCAAAGGAAGCAAAAAAGAGTTGCGTGACTGGTCCGTTTTGGTCTGGTCCGCTCTGGTCATGAGACCCTTGAAAAAGGAGGAGAAAGCGAAGGATGAATCTTTGTTGTTGAAGAAGAAAGCAAGAGAATTCTATCCATCCCATCCGTGTACGATTTTCGGAGCTTCGCGGATCTGCAGGCCGTCTTCTAACGCCTTCCAAAGTGCGTCGCCCAGCGAAACGATCTAACGGGAAGCAAGCAGGCTATCAGCACCGACTTTCTTTGGGAAGCACGGCAAGCAATCATCCGAACGGGAAGTAACTCACAGCATCATGATCTGCTTGGTTCAGCTCTTCGACGAACATCGCGCGCGGTATCCCTGCCGTTGTGGCCAGGCTCTTCGTCAAGCCATCCGCACTCACAACGGTCTCTACTGGCGCATCAGTATGTCCGTTTCCGTTCCCATTGGTGGCCGTTGAATCAGCGACACTAAAGTCCATGCCAGGTGCCTCTTGCATCGGGGTCAAATCATCATCACCAGCCCCAGTCCCATTCCTGGGCCGATGCCTGAGCGCCCTCAAGCGCGCCCTCTCCCGTTCCCTCTCCACCGGACCGCCGGGCCCCTGGCCCATACCTCGGTTGAACAGCTCCTCGCCCCTTCGCGCACGCTCCTCTTCCTCGTCGAGCTCGATCTGTTTCGACGGCAGAGGCAAGATGCGCGCGTTCAGTTTGGGCCCCTGGAGACGGCGCAAACGGGCCTCTTCTGCTGGGTCAAGCGAGAAGGACGCGTCTCCTTCTTCGCCTTCGAGGCGACTGCGATCGATCTCGTCAATGTCCTCATCGTCATCGTATGAACGGGATCGCGAGTGCGAGCGCGACGAGGAAGAATAGTACGACGACGAGGCACGGTACCCGTACCCGTTCGTGTCGTACTCGTCGTACCCTGCGTATCCCGGCCCGCGGTAGCCGTCATCATAGTCGGCGTGACCGCGCGCAAACGACCGCGACGAGGACCGAGAGCGCGAGTGCGACCGGGAGTTTGGCGGCGCTCCTGATCCTCCGTTTCTACTGTTTCCGTTGGTGGCATTCCCATTGTGGGCGTTGTTCGCCCCGCTGCTGCTGGCACCATTCGTCCGCGATCGGCCGCGCCCGGTATTTCGTCGCCTCCTGCTGCGTCCATCACCCCGACCACCATGCTGGTGCGGCTGACGATAAGAGTCGTTTGTCGAGGGAGAGGCTGAATCCTCTAGATATCGGCGGCTAGGTCGATAAGGGTTGTATGTGTAGCCGTAGGGTTGCTTGGCCTTGAACTGGAACGAGTCGTCTTGCATGACGTTGATCATTTTACTAGAAACGAGGGTGCGAGGGAAGAGGCAGAAGAAGCAACGGGTCGGGGAA
>WIDE01000016.1:0-39668 GCA_015039315.1 Clavulina sp. PMI_390
GGGATTGGGGATTGTCAACATTTAGATTCAAGGGAACACATACAGTTGTGCAAGCAGAGGGGTGTAGCAGAGAAGGAAAGGAGAAAAAACAACATGAGCGAAACGAGACAGGATAGGCGATGACGCTCGCTCAGAAGATAGAAAAAAAAGGTATCAGGAAGAATGGAAAGAAAAAGAAAAGAGAAAGGGGTCGTAAACTTGTAACAGATCAACAAGTGAGAAGCAGTCAAATACAACAACAGATCGAGAGCGCGAATATTCAGATATTCCGATAAAGTAGCCAGCGGGGGAAAAAAGCAGTGGTCGTTTCCAGGGCACACACACAAATAGCACGAAAGCAAGTGAACCAAAGGAAATCGGGGAATCATGAGCAAGCAGAGGCTGGGATTTCACAACGGGAAATTGAAAGTGAGGAAAAGCGCGCGATCCATTTTTAGTCAGCGTCCGACGCGTCCTCGTCGTCCGATGCATTTGTGCTTGCGGAATAGCTCGAGGTGTGGTTATCACCCTCGTTCATCAGTGCGCGAAGAGCATCACGCTCAGCTTGCGCTGCTCGGGATTCCTTGGGTAGTCCCAAGTCGTCTAGCGTAATGCTGTAGTTGTGCAAGCAGTCCGCAAGCGCCTTGCGGTTCTTCTCCTGATCCTTCTCGTACATGATTCGTCGGAGCACAAGCGCCTCTTCCTCAGCAAGCTTCGCGTCCTCGAACCGCTGGACGGACCCTCGTCGAACGCCAAGATTCTCCAACGAACTGGAGAGCGGCTCGATGTACTCATCAGGATCGTACTCGTACAGCAGTCGTCGGAGTACGACAGCTTCCTCGTTTGTCGACAGCGCCTCCTCTAACCGCTTGATACTATACAAGTGGATTGAGTAGGTGTGCAGCATCCCTGCCAGTCGTGCCCGATTCGCGCTCGGGCGGACTCGATAGCCTTCCCGACGGATCGCGAGTGCTTCCTCATCGAGCACGCATGCCTCCTCGTCGCGCTTGTGCCTGTGCAGGGCTAGTGCCTGGTTACGCAGCAGTCGTGCAAGGTCGCCTTGTGATGACAAAGGAGTGTCGAGGTACAGTGCGCGCTGCAGACGGACAGCTTCGGCACGGTAGATGAGGGTGTCGGGCTCTCGCTCGGGGGAATTGCCAAGGAACGTATCGATCTCGTCAATAACGTCGATGAACTTTGATGCTCGCTTGCGCACGCTCTTTGATATCGAGTCAATGATGGCGATATTAGGTGCCAGCTCCTGTAGAATGATAGGAAGGTTGGATGGAATTGATGTTGGGTCAGTCACTCAGACAATACAGGGGCATTGTCATATGAGGAAGTGCATACCAGAGCTGTCTTCACTTTGGTTTTGATTGCTTCGTCTTCTACCGTCACGTCATCATCCAGGTCATGGAGCTTGCCAATGAGCTCTGCACTTGGACCCTCGTAAGGGACGTGAGGACGAGGATACTGAGGCGATGACCCGCGCTCCTCCGGTAGCTGAGCATTCGACTCGGGCGGTGATGATGTTGCGTCACTGGCATAGGACGGCACCTGGGAACCCGCGGACGGTGCTCGTCGATGGTTAGGTAGTGCCCCGTTAACCCCACTAGCACCCGGACCTGGCAGTGGTAGTGAAAGCGAGTGAACCTGCTGATCATAGGGGGACGACTGTGGGGGAGACACAGATCGCAACGGTGCAGACGAGGCCTTCTGCGCAGGTTGGCGAGGGGAAGGCGAGCGGCGGATGGGCAGGGTAGCAGCAGCTGCTGCTACGGAACTATCATCAGCAGACGTATCGGCTTCTGATACCTCAGGCTTGGAGACCTCGATGCTTGGTGCCACTGATCGCCGAGGTGCAGCAGGTGTTTTCCTTCCGTCCCAGACGCGAGAGGAGACACGGATCCGAATGTCGCTTGCTAATGTTGCGTATTTCAGATTTCCATTGACGAACCAGCCAGTCTGGGCGCCCTCAAGGTGCTGCTGGATGAGGGAGCAGAAGAACCAGCAGTTCTCCTGGGTTACAGAGATAAGGTTGTGAACAGGGTCAGTTTAAAGTTTTATCATCAGAGTACGAGATGGGGAGATGAACTGACAGGCCAGATACGGTATGACACAATCTCCTCTGTGATGATACGGAGGAGTCGGCTGAACTCTGCGAGGTTTGGTGGATTCGAGAACACTTGTGTGTTTTCCCTGAACGAATCGCCAACAAGGAGGTCTTTCGTTGCGGAGAGCATCCCCTACACGAACCAGGATCGTATGATCAGTAAAAAAAAATGAAATGAGATGGCGGTGTCAACTCATAACTCTTGCTGACGATAGGAAAGAGCCCTACATACCCGGTCGTTCGCCTTTGTAACACCCGACACAGCCAAGAACCTCATGACGGAGACTTTCTCTCCTCGCCGCCGATCTAATCTCAGCCAGATGACCTTTCGTCGTGGCCTGCGCAGCTCCAGAACCACAAAGCGGTGCGTGACTGCGCCGGCCCTTTCGGAATAGCATTCTGAAGACACGATAGCTGCCTGCTGCAACGACCTGTGGTCGTCGATATAGTTGCAGACGTCTGCCAGCGATAGGTCGATCACACCGTATGTTGGTACGACTGTGCCGACTGTTGCGGCTGATGCAACACTCATGAGTGAGGCACGGGACATTGATCGGCTCAGCGAGCGCGAGCCTTTTGGTGTCGAGGGGGCGCTCTTGGAACCAAACGATGTTGGCTCTGGTAGGATCACCATGTGGTTGCCATTATCGTCGATGAAGAATTCTTGCTGAATATCGTTCACGTTGCCGTTAGATCATGCACGATCGAGAGAGGCGATGAGAGTCAGGATGGCAGAGGATGAGTCGATAAGCAATGGGTAGACACTCACTAGACTGTCCATACTCCCTGCTGGACTTTCATAGAACGCCCCGAACTGGGATGTGGGCAGAGGGGTGCCGTAGTCTTCTACGGGCGAGTCCATTGGACGATAGCTGGTAGTTCTGAGTTGAGTGGCCTTGAATGACCCGACGGTAGATCTACTGGCAGCGCGTTTGAATGCAAAGCCTGCTACTGTAGAGTGAGGATGTGGAGGAGGGGGTTGCTGGTGGTGGTGGTAAAAGCTTGCAGTGTGTGGAGGACCAGTGTATATATCCGCAGATGAAGAAGTGGTGGTGGTGGTGGTGGTGGCAGTGGGTGGGAACCCAACGATGATAATAAGGGGACTCGGAGCAGGGTAAGGGTGCTGCTGTTCCGTGACGACCCCGCCTGTTATATAAGAACCCGGAGATGAGATTGCCAAGGTTCAGTTGGGGGCTCGGAAGAATCGCACTCGGTGGGTCGGGAGGGCTAAAGAGGTACAGAGAGTGGGCAAAGGGCGGACAGCCTTGTCAAGGCAAGCAGTGCCAAACTTGTCATTTCCCAAGAAATTGTATAGTAACAGGGTGATACAGCCACGCTGCTCCCCCCCGCCGGATGTGAGGGCTCCATGATTTGGAATCAGAGACTAGATCCCGAATAACCGCAACCTTCCGATTGCCGATTGGTCTGAGGATCTTTCATTTTGATCTTGTTCTCTGCGTCTATGTTACGTGACAGCAGCGTCTATTGGTGATTCGCCTTCCCACGTGCCGCCCTCTGTCCCTAACACTTGCTAAATATACATGTAACAAGCGCCCATTGGGGTTGTGTCCCCCTGGTTTCCCTCCATCCCTTGGAAAACTCTGGAATGCTCCCCAGTGAAGCCTCTCCGCCGCCCTGATAGTTCCTGTGCTGACATAATCAGATTCTGATGGTTTGGATGCTGGTTGATGGGGAGGCTCACAGCCTCCACCAACTGGAACCGTTCAAAGTGAACTCACGTGCCCTGATGGGTGGCGATGCCCCCAATGATCGTCGTACCTTCCAAGCAAGCGAAACTGCGCTTTTGCGGTCCTTGCGCCTCGTTCCGCGGCAGCAGCGGAGTTTCGGGAGGCGCTGACCGGGAATACGGATATAGGTGCCTCAACTTTAGACGGATATCCATTGCACCAAAGCGCGCCGCCAACAGCATGTGCAGCGGAGGCTATATCAAATATATTATAGCAGTCAAAAGCAAAGCAAGCAAAACGCGTAACAAGTGTCGTAAAAATGGGGGATATGAACTCATTCTGTTGAAGAATATGGAGAAAGTGGACATGAAGCACAGCATCTATGCAGACATCTTCACTTCAGAGGTTGGCCCAGTCGTGCTCTCGCCGTTCGAGCTTGGCGTCTCGCCCTCGACCACTGGGGGGATATCAATGTTACCCTGGGCACCCTTGTAGTGCCGTCTAGCTCCCAGGAAGTACCAGACACTGCGGCAAGAGAGATATGCAATGAGAATCCTTGGTACATCAAAGGAGGGAAAATAAACACATACAACGATAGCAGGATGACGCCAACAGTGATGACGCTCGCATAGTTGAAGTTGAATTGATCGATAGGGCGGACAGTCGGCCAGCAAAGGATGATGGCCACAAACGATACCCATCTGTCGGAGAGAGCGGCACGAAAAATGGTGCAGTGCATAAGAAAGAGGCTTGGCACCCGACTCCGAGGCGGATCACTTACAGGATGCAGTTAATGTTAACAAACCAGCCCAGCAACCCGTCGCCAAGATAGAATGGACCAGGGGTGAAAACCACATCGGGATGGTTCCGGTAGATTCTCCGGCACGCGATCGGGATGATGTAGCTGATGTCCAAAGCCACTGCCGTGAGCGCAAAGATGGCATTGGCTGCGGTAGGTGATGCGAGATCAAGCAGCCCGGGAAGGATAGACAGGAACACGTTGAGCCAGACAGCGTTGAGTGGGGTGCGGGTGAGCCCCGAGTTGCGCCCGAAGAATCCCTTGTCGGGGAAGCCGCGATCACGGGAGAACGCGTAGAAGGTCCTAGATGAGGCTTGCAGCGCAGTCCTATTGTTCGGAAGGTCGAAATACGGTTAGGTTGGAGAGATGAGGGGGAGGGAGAAGGGAAATGACGTACTGCACGACGAAGAAAGCGGTCATGCAGACAAAGGTCCAGAGGAAGAGGGTACCACCCTTGCCGATACGAATGTACATAATCTATGAACCACCCCTGTCAGCAGGCGCGTACCGGATAAGATGACTAGCAATGCGATGCACCAACCTCGATGAAAGCCAACCCCGTGGGGCCCGGGAGGTTTGCAATATCGCCAGAGCACAAGACCAAAGAGATGTTGAGGAGCCATCCAATCAGCCCAGTTCCGATGACAGCCACGAAGATAGCAACGGGGGCAGCATATGCGGCGCGTCGGACTTCCTCAGAGATGTGTGCTGTGGCATCGTAATCGGTCATCTAATGACAAACAAAAAGGTCGTATATGAGAACCCAGGAACGTAAGGCACGGCGCATAGAGCAATAAGCACCGTCCATTGCACACTGAGAAGGCCGAACAGGAAGGAGAGACCACTATTCCAGAAGTGTATGCCATCTGCGGTTGTTCCATTCATGAGACCTTGAGAGCCAAAGACGTATCTGTTCCCCAAGGCAAGCAATGTAAGCGCATGACTCTAACACTTTAACACGGAGGATAGACGTCATGGGACAGTAACACTGGTACGTACCCAGCCGAGTGCATATTATCCTTTCCAGTGCATGCGAGCAACACAATGATGATAAGAATCGTCGTCCCCACATTGATGAACACGAAGCCGACAGTGAAGCGTGCAAGATGCTTGGTCGCAATGCTGTTTAGGATTCCATGCTAGAAGGAACGACACAGATAGAGGGTTGAATCACATCGATATGAGAATTTGGCGACCGAAATATGGCAATGAATGAGACAGGTGGAACGTACAATGATGAGGAGGGCGACGAAAAGCCCAACGATCTTTCCACTCGTGACCGTGTAGTTTCCATCCTTGCCAATGACAACAGCTGCCCAAATCCTGTAAAAGTCGATATTTGTAGCAAGCGAATCGTCAGCAATGAACCCTAGGTGAAAGCAAGGGGTGCAAGGACCTCATGAAACGACGATTCACTTACATTTGGGAAAGACCAAACTCAGTCGACGAGACGCCAGCAATTTGGCCCTACATTCCAGAAATCCAACGAGACACCGAATCGTCATCGAAGGGGGCAAGAAGAGTGGCGGCGGATGAGTCAATATTCATGTCATGAGGGTAGACCGATCAGCGGCTTATAGCTGCGGAGGGGGGCCCAGAACGAGCCGGATAGCCAGAACGGCGAATAGAAGAGGGCTACTTACCAGCATGTTCAGCCACCCGACAACCCATCCCACGAGCGCGCGATGCTTAGGTGGGACCTAAAATAAAGTGCCAAGTAAGCGTCTCGCAAATCACCGGATTCGGTGGTTGACAGCCAGACTACCACGAGGAAGGCTTACCAATTTGGCCGAAGCAGTGTAGAGGCCACCAGCGGTAGGGAAGGCGCTGACTGTCAGAGCAAGTCCAGACCGTCGTCGTCACACGACATTCGTATCACCCAACCAGCCACAAACCCAGGAACAAGCCGACAATGCGAATTATGATGGGAAAAAGGTTTCAGGAAATGAGATAAAGGCTCTAACAGGAAGACTGCGGGGAAAAACAAAGAGGCATGAATGATAGGACGTACCAATTTCGGCAATCGAGGTGCCTAGGGTGAAGCACATGCAAGAGCCGAGAATCCAGCACCAGCTGTAGGCGTCCAAAAGTGCGCGTCATTGATCATAGAAGCACCGATCAATGATTGGCAGGGGTGGAGAAGAGCGAGCGGGGAGACGCCGCAGAAATATGGTGATAAGGATAGTGGCAGGTTCCGTCAAGCGACCGGCGGGATGGAGGACATGATAATAATAGTCAGTATCATTGGAGGGTGGAGGTTGAGTCTGACTCATATGCATGATAATGCAATAGAGAACAATGGATGGAGGAGAAATGTTTACAACAAGATAGGATGTGACGGGTGGCACATCCTATACAAATGCAAATTGAATTGACAAGATAGTGGAATTGATGCTCACACGACGGCGGAGGGACCACCCAGCAAGAGGGGAGTGTTGAACGTGGTAGCAATGGAAGAGCACATGCCCATGATACTATCATCGTTATTTGAGCTGAGGTGTGGTTCTGCTAGAAGAGAGTGTGACGGACTAGATCCGGAAGAAACCGACAATCAGGAAAGGGAGCAATGGATCGACAAAGATTGGCACGTACCCTGAACGCAAAGGAGATCGTGCCAAGGTTTGTGAATTCGCGTGCAAAGGACGGCTAGTTTGTCATTGAAGACAGAAGGATCAGCTCATGATGTTTTCGAGTGGGCCGGACGACCAGGAAAAAAAGCGAATAAAAAGCATCCGAGGTGCGTCATCGAGCAGGCAGATGCAACGAGATTGGTCCTCTGGTGCTGCCGAGCGAGACTCGGGGTCGTTTGGGGGCAAGGAATAGAGTGGTATCTAACGTACGACATAGCCCAATTCTGCAAGGACTTGATCATCCTGGTCAAGGTACGTGGTGACAACAGTCTTGCCATCACCAGCCTTGGACTTTTCGACGTCGGCCATGACGAGAAGGAAGGGATGTAGGGCGGAAGGGGAGACGAGGGGGAGGGGGTGGAGGAAAGAAGAGGAAGAACTAAGCTGGGGTCGGGTTTGTATAGTATTGCGAGCCAAGCGATAAGTAGACTCTCGCTTGACCGATCCGCTCTAATTTTCCAGCATTTTCATATCAACCACGCTCCGCCTACTGATAACCCCCTCTCTCATGAAACTGAGGTCGGCAATACAAAGCCGGGCGTTGTGTTCATCAACTTTGACCCCAAGGCGCAGGCACTCAGATAAAGGTATCTTCGTCATTCACGCCGCTCTCTTACGGGGTTTCAACGCTATCACATTGATACCGACCATTGGGTTTAACACACTGCATACAATAGTTGGTGCCCTCCACAAAGAGAAATATATCGGGCTCTTAAAAGATTAGTACGGAGCGCGCCGGACGAGTGAGGTCGTGACAGAAAGGTGTCAAAAGCAGGGTGCAGAGCGCCTATTCAGTTGGGGCCTTCACCAAATCTGGCCAAACCGCAATCTCACAGCCACTGACCGCCTCCCTCCCTCGACCTCGACGGTCATCGCTTGATTATTGTGGCCATGTTCAAGAAACAATTCACGACGAAGACAGAGGTCCCTTTAAGGGGCTCCGATCGCCGCAAGCTTCGGGCCTCCCTGGCAGAGACTTATCTCCCCAACCCCCCTCCTGCTTACCTAGGACGCATCGCGTTGCCGCCAGCCACCACTCCTAATGTCGTGCCAACCGCCTCTACAGCTGCGCCGGTGGAGGTAGATCCCAACAAGCCATATGCTGATATGCTAGCGCCGGAAGATATAAGATCCACAAAATTCACCACTTCGCTAGGCGACAAAGGGGTGAATACCCATCTTCCTTTTCTCTATCTGAGGCTGTTTGTGTGATCAAGTTGAAACCTGAGCTGCTTGCTTGCTTGAATTCTTTTGCAACCGGGAATATAATCCCCTCATTAAGTAGACACTTTACACCTCGAATGGTGATCCACTGTGGTTCAAGGACAGTGATGACGCATTTGAGTTACTCCCAACTGGTGAGTAATCCATCCAGGTGCTCATTTGATCCCCCAGGCTAATCGCGACCTTGCTGCAGTGTATCTTCTGTGGCGTATCTCCTTGCTGCCAATCATTACGACACCTCCGGTGGCAATCGACTCGTTGTTTGGAGGATCCGACCTCTTCATCCCTGGAATATTCACCATTTCGCCCCCCTCCTCCGAACCTGGCTCGCCCGTTGATCTGAAAGCCGGAGCGGCCGTCGCCATTGCCTCCACCAAATCTCCTATGGTTCCCGTCGCAGTTGGCCGGCTTGCCGTAGACACGAAAGATATGAAGGATGATGAAAAGGGAAAGGCAGTCCATGTACTGCATACTTGGAAGGACACGCTGTGGAGTTCAGGGAGTAAAGAGGACCCTCCATCGCAACTGGTACCTCTACTGAGTAGTTCGGACGAATCGGCTGCTGCTACAGGCCTGGCAGATGGCGTTGAGAATCTCACACTGGATGGCTTCCCTCAAGAGCCTAGTGAAACTGGAGCAACAGTTCGTGAACCATCACAGAATCTCACCCCGGAAGGTGATCTACATATCCATCTATTACCCATTGTAGAACTCCACTGACGGATATCTCTACATTCAGAGGCGGATGCTTTGCTTCACGAGGCACTCTTGCACTATCTCCACACATTGGCCCAATCGCCAGCGCAGACACCCGAACTACCCATTTCCTCGTCTACATTCTATTCCGCCTACATTCTTCCAAATCGACGTTTCATCCCGACCCCTCCCGACGCGCCATCGCCAGCCTCCCAAGATATCATGAAACGCTCTTCATACAAAAAGCTCGCCAAATTCCTCGCTGCGGTGGAAAAGGAAGGTCTGATTCGAACGAAACAGATCCAGAAACCGTCGCCCGATACCTTAATAATGGCGCTCAATATATCTCATCCGAATGTGGGGGCACACGCGAGCGCGAACCAGCGGTACAAGAGCGTTGCAGAGGAAGAGGCGAAGACGGTGCGACGAGAGAAAGCAGGCAAGGAGCGGGAAGATGCGAGCGCAAAGGGTATCGAGGTGCTCGAGTACTGGAAAGTCCACGGTCGGGAATGCACCGCGTTCTTCGCCAACGCGACCGGTGCTATTCCCAACGAGCAAGCATCGGCCTCAACGAAAGAGTTCTACACTGCCCCCGAGCTCAAGGCTTTGTTAGACGCGTACATCGCTTCCCGGAATCTTGTGCATCCACGAGAGAAGCGCTATGTCCTCGTGGACGCTGAGCGTGCCCCGCTGTTGCGCGCTCTGATTCTTCCTCCGCCACCGAAAAAGAAGAAGGCTGCTGCTGAGCAACAAGCGGGTGCTAGTGCTGTTGATACTGGTGATGGGCAGCCGGATTTCTTGCCACGGGAGGACGTGCTTCCTAAACTGAAGAAGGCGATGCAGGCATGGTACGAAGTGCGCAAAGGCGATAAGGAAGGCACTCCAAAGTTCGTATACTGCTTCTTACCCAATGCTTGAATGGATACTTAACCATCCTCAATTACAGAAAAGGCACCCTAAGTCCCGTCAATGTCACTACAGCCAAGCGTGCAGGCCGCAAACTCGTCACTCTCGTCACCAACTTTGAGCCTTTCCTCCTCGACGCAGACGCGCTCGCGGAGTCGCTTCGCAAATCTTGTGCTGGAGCTACGTCCGTTGCGCCCAGAGAAGGCGCAGGAGCCGGAGCAGGGATGGAGGTGTTGGTGCAAGGCGAGCATGTAAATGCCGCAGTAGCGCTGATCATGGCGGAAGGAGTCCCAGAGAAGTGGATCAAGAGTGAGGGGGCCAAGAAAAAGAAGTAGGCTGCGCGGCTAGACTCAAAGTTGAAAGAATAAATTGTACATTTACATTGTAATTCCACGAAGATGAGACCATGACATCAACAAACTCGCAGAGAGCATGCAAGGACCGAAAGGTAGCGGACGAAGGAGGTGGGGAAAACTGAATAAGGATAAATGGAAAGAAGCAAAAGGGAGGTGGCAGACGAGGCAGAACATCGATCACGCAAAGTGAATGCCCTGTTCATGGAAAGCATGCAGTAGTCTGGGGTGACCAATATCAGTGTCTGACAACGAGAGTTTGCGATGAAGAGTTGGACCCACTTGAGGAAGTCATCCACGTCCATCTTGGCAGCTCTCGAATGCGTAAAGCCTGTAGCCTCAAGGATCCCATCCACCTTTTTCTTGAAGTCCACATCTCCATCAGGAACCTAAGTGCGCAAATTCCGGTAAGATTTTGCTGCTAGTGGAGAGAAAGAGAGGGATCTGAACCTACTTTGTTGTTTTCGGAACACCATGCCTTCCAGTTTGCCTCTAACAGCTCGTAAACACCTTTCGACTGGAAGCTGGCATGGCAGGTCCTATTCCGCGTGCCAAGCAATATCCTCGTCAACCCGTCGAACTCCTCGAAGCGAACGGGAGGGGGCGGATCCTTTGGTACGATACGAACGACAGCAGACTCGACGTTGGGTGGTGGTCGGAAGTTGTTCTTGCCGACGTTCATGATGTGATCTACAGTTGCGTACAGTTGGACGTTTGCACTCAGGCGTGACCACAATTTTGATCCTGGGCGAGCAGTTAATCGTTGAGCGAATTCTAGTTGGAACATGAGGATGGCGATACGGAATAGAGGGCGATGGGACAGTAATCGGAAGACAAGTGGGGAGGAGATCTAAACATCGACAATTAGGATGGACGTCAGTCACGATAGATAAGAAGCACGAACCTGGTAAGGTGTATTGCTTATGCACACATCAAAATAGGGGAGATCGGCTTTCACAAAGTCGCCAATAATGATATTAAGTTTTCTCTGCTCAGGTCTAGAGGCAAAGTTTTCAGCCCAGTTGACGAGGAAGAAAAGAATACCAGAAGGTTGGTTCACTCACTTTCCTTGCACTCGTTTAGTCAGTTCTGCGGCCATTCGAGGGTCCATTTCGACAGCTGTGCAGAGTTTTGCTTTCTCCAAGATTCTGACCGTCAGGTTTCCCGTACCGGGACCAACCTCCATGACGATATCTGTAGGTCGTAGATTCGCCTTGTCAACGATACTAGAAGGTTCATAAGAGTACTCAGTCCCGATGCGATAGATTTCATACTCAAAAAGTGGTATTTACGCCTGGGCCACAGCAGGGTTCTTCAGGATGTGCTGCCCGAATCTCTCGGTATTGAATAAAGGATTCTGAGCACCGGCACCTTCAGAGGCACGCTCCTTTCCCTTTGGTGAGGGCTTATGGGCCGCAGACGAGAGCTTTCCAGATGTCGCACGAGGCATGGTTATGGAGAGCTGAAAAAAAAGTGTGGAGGCTGAGGGGTGTATATTTGGGTTAAGCGCCGTTTGACCGCCGCCGATCACAACTCGCTCGTCGATACAAACCAACGATGGTAGGACGTGCTGCGCCCAAGAAAGGTGTGCTGTCTTCCTCATCAATCTCACTGGCCCTGATCCCGCATAACTTATGATATCTGACCTGGTTGTCGCATCCGTGCTCAGGCGAGAACTGGGAACTTCGCGCCGACCTCAACAGCGAGTATCGCGACAAGCGAAAGGATGCGATCAAGCGCGTCATCGCCAACATGACTGTTGGTAAGGACGTCAGCGGGCTGTTTCCTGACGTCCTCAAGAACATGCAAACCGAAGATCTGGAGCAGAAGAAACTGGTCTATCTGTATCTCATGAATTACGCCAAAACTCAGCCTGAGCTGGTCATCCTTGCCGTCAATACTTTCGTCAAGGTGCTTCTGGCCCATCATATGCCTCAATAGTGCCGAACGTTCTAAATCGCTCCTCTGGTTCGTATGTAGGACTCTGACGACCCCAACCCTCTCGTCCGCGCACTTGCGATTCGGACAATGGGTATTCTCCGCGCAGACAAGATCATCGACTATCTCTCCGACCCCCTGCTCAAATCTCTGAGGGATGAAAACCCTTATGTACGAAAAACTGCAGCATTGTGCGTCGCCAAGCTGTTCGATGTTAAACCTGAACTGGCGATCGAGAACGGCTTTGTGGCACAGCTCCATGAGATGATCGGGGATGCAAACCCAATGGTGAGTCTATGAAGCTGCTCGACTAGTTTGATGTCATTTGCTTAACAACACCTCGGCCTAGGTCGTCGCTAACGCGGTAACAGCACTGTCAGATATCCACCAAAATGTTATGGCTCAAGTCGCTGAAGGCACCGCACCAGACTCGAGAGCTACCTTTGTCATCAACTCTACCGTTCTCAACAAGCTCCTCATTGCTCTTAACGAATGCTCGGAATGGGGTCGTGTTGCTATCTTGGGCTGCCTTTCGAGATACAAGACCAGTGACGACAAGGAAAGTGAACACATCTGCGAACGAGTCATGCCTCAATTCCAGCATGCCAACGGTGCTGTCGTCCTTACAGCTGTACGAGTAAGTGAAGAGGTTCACCCTGCTCTATGTCGGCACTGATCTGGCACTACATCTAGGTCATCATGATCCATATGCGGAATGTGAAACGAGACGACCTCGTCACTCAACTCATCCGCAAGATGGCTCCTCCATTAGGTTCGTAATATCTGTTTATGAGACAAAGACCGTGATGCTGAACCTCATCCTGAAATCTAGTCACCCTTGTCTCTGCTGAACCCGAAGTCCAGTGGGTCGCCCTCCGTAACATCAACCTCCTCCTGCAAAAGCGCCCCGAAATCTTGCAAAACGAGATGCGAGTCTTCTTCTGCAAATACAACGACCCTCCATACATCAAAGTCGAGAAGCTTGATATTATGATTCGGTTGGCCGGAGACAAGAACGTTGACACATTATTGAGCGAACTGAAAGAGTGTGTCTCCTCTCCAATATTTTATTCACATTGAAATTTTCTTATCACAATGAATCAGGTATGCCTCTGAGGTCGATGTTGATTTCGTGCGCAAGTCGGTAAAGGCTATTGGCCAGTGCGCAGTGAAAATCGATGCTGCAGCAGAGCGCTGTGTCAACGTCCTTCTAGAGCTGATCAGTACTCGGGTCAGCTATGTTGTTCAGGAGGCTGTTGTCGTCATGAAGGTGCGCCATGTTTCAATCTTTCATCGGTACCTGTTGTTAAAATCACACCGTGTAGGATATCTTCCGGAAATACCCTCATAGCTATGAAGCCGTCATTCCTACCCTATGTAACAGTCTAGAAGAACTAGATGAGCCGGAAGCCAAAGCCTCGCTCATCTGGATTATTGGAGAATACGCCGAGAAGATTGAGAACGCTGACGAACTGCTCGCGATCTTTGTTGACACTTTCATAGAGGAGGCTTATCCAGTTCGTATTCTGGAAGGCGACTATTCTGGTGCGCTCCAAACTGACTTCTGTTGCGTAGGTCCAACTGCAAACCCTGACGGCTGTCGTCAAACTCTTCCTGAAGAAACCTGATAATTCGCAAGGCGTCGTCCAAAAGGTACTCGAGACCGCAACGAAGGACTGTGAAAGCCCAGACGTACGGGACCGAGCGTATATCTATTGGCGGTTGTTGTCAACAGACCCTGGTGCTGCCAGAGTGAGTTGGCTTCTTACCTTGGTTTTAGTATATTCATTTATCACATTCACGATAGGCTGTCGTCCTTGCCGCAAGGCCGCCTATCTCACTTAACCGGACCACCGTGTCGCCGATCGTGCTTGAGGAGTTATTAGGGGAAATTGGTTCTTTGGCGAGCGTGTACCACAAGCCCGCTGAGACCTTCGTGGGACGAGGGCGAATGGGAGCAGACGGCCTCAAGAAAACTTCCGAGTAAGTCCTGCAAGGGGTTGAAACTACTACGCAGAACATCGTACTTACATAACGACTTTCAGATTCGATGACGAGATCTCAGCCCGCGAGAAGGCATTGAAGACGGTGGTTCAAGGACAGCAAGCCGAGAATCTACTCGACTTTGATGATCCCGAACCATCATCGACTTCTGATCCTTTGTCCGGTGGCGGTGGATTGGCGTCTATCATTATGGGTGGACAGGCAAGCGCAAATCCGGCCACAGCGAAGATCCTCACTTCGACGAACCCGCTGGACGATCTGGTATCAATTTTCGGGAACGCAAACTTGGGCCCTTCCGCCCCGCCCTCGGGGATAGCCTCTCCAATAGGAGGCGCCCCTGCGTCAAATGCGTTTGGTGGGTTAGGAGGAATGGGCGGTATGACCTCACCCATCGCCCCAGCAACATCATCGGCGCAAGCACAACCGAGGAAACCGCAGGACGATCTCCTTGACTTATTCTAGGCCTTTCTTTGTATGATACTATTCCTCATGAGACGAGCCAAGGAATGTTACACCAGAAGCTCTCCCCGCCTTTGTTTTCCAATTTGTGTTCCTCGTGCATGCACTGCTTTGGCCAACATTAACCTGGAATTGAGTAGCAGGAATTTGGGCTACCAGGCAAACCGCGTCATATATCTTTAGGTGTATGAATAGTTTGATCGCATCGTATGTGCTGGTGACTCCTCAGGCGAATCAGGTCAAATGGCGGAAATGCCAAAGGAAAGGATGCTTGCCAACTTGATTCGTGTTTCCGAGTGGGTGGGCGGTGGCAGTTCGGCACCGAAGCAAGCAGTTCTCCTAGCCAGTGAATCATGACTCTTTCCATGAAGGCAGTGCTACAGTATCGGGTTATCATATTGCCAGCTATCTCATGCGTTAGCCAGGCAAGCAGAGTAAAACCTGCCTGATCTCCCTTGCCCAAGCCAGCCATCCGAGCCCCACCATGCTGTAAGCTTGTCCATTTAGCACTGAGCGACCCGAACCCTGCAAAACTCATTTCTATCGATACTGCCCGACTCTAGCGAACTCACTACTAGTCAGTTACCCTCTTAGTAGTCCCCCAGCTATCTTGATACTGAACGAATGCTCGGATTTAGCTGACGTTCAGCGGCTCATGAATAATGCCTGCAACATCCGTAACGTCTCTTTCATTGGCTATGGTGAGTTTTCAGTCCCATATCATGTTTTTGTTCCTCACAATGATGATTCCAAACACTGTGATACCTACAACTAGTCAATGATGACCACTCTCACCTTGCCGACGTCCTTGCCAGCCAGCGAGGAATTACCATCACCGCTGAGAATCAGGCCGCTGAACCTCCGAACGAGGGTGATGGTGCTCCCATAAAGTCTCCTGCAATCCCATTGTGCTTCGAAGCGTCGAAAGAAATATGTGATGTCATCAAGCAGCAAAGCCAAGGTGCATACCTTCCTCTTCGCCTTTACCTGCAAATCATTCTCACGAAAGCATGATAGTCGTGAGCAATCGCTTCTTGATTAATTTGGTTAATCCTGCTCAGCATGGCGAACCCTCGTCCGAAATCTCTGCGGCCCTCCGTACCACCGACGGTGCTGTATTCGTCATTGACTGCGTAGAAGGCATCTCTCTACAGACGGAAGATGCTTTGCGTCAGGCCTCGGCCGACGGTGTCAAGCCGGTTCTCGCTATTTCCGAAGTCGATCGTGCCCTACTTGAGCTCCAGCCTGACAAGGAGTCCCTGTACCAGGTCTTCCGGCAGATAATCGAGTCCTGCAATAACACCATCTCTTTGTATGGTGATACCTCACTTGGTGATGTTAGGGTACATCCTAGCCAAGATACCGTCGCCTTCGCGTCAGCTTTACAGGGCTGGACATTCACCCTTAGGCAGTTCGTCACCACCTATGCAGCAAAATTCGGCGTTGACAAGAAAAAGATGATGGATAAACTATGGGGAGATAATTATTTTGATCCCAGGACTAAAAAATGGACCACATACGGCGTCACGGATGACGGCACGAAGCTCGAGCGCGGTTTCAACGCCTTTGTCCTCGCCCCTATATATAAAATCGTCGACGCGGCCATGAACTCTAAGAGACACGAGATGCTCGCCCTCGTCAGCAAGCTTGACATCAAGCTTTCCCAAGATGAGGAACAGCTAGAAGGGGGGCCTCTTTTCAAAGCCATCATGTCCAAGTTCTTACCCACCAGTGACGTACTCTTGGAGATGATTACCGTTGCTCTCCCTTCGCCCGTCACCGCTCAGCGCTACCGTGTGAGAGACCTTTATGAAGGTCCCATGAGCGACGAAGCTGCGAGTGGGATACGTGATTGTGATCCCGCCGCTCCTCTTGTCCTCTATGTTTCCAAGTTGGTACCAAGCTCGGACAAGGGCCGCTTCTACGCTTTCGGGCGTATATTCTCCGGGAGAGTTACGCCTGGCCTCCGAGTTCGCATTCAGGGGCCGAACTATATCCCCTACCAGCGGTCCGACCTATTCGTCAAGCCGGTCCAGCGCACTCTATTCATGGCGACGCATTCCGCGGAGCCTATGGAGAGCGTGCCTGCCGGTAACATTATCGGTTTAGCCGGTATTGATCAGTTCATCCTCAAGAATGGTACCCTTACGACTTCAGAGACAGCTCATAATATCAAACCATTGAGATTCTCCGTGGCACCCATAGTGCAGGTCGCTGTTGAGGTTCGGAATGCTGGTGACCTACCCAAGCTGGTGGACGGCCTCAAGAGCCTCTCCAAATCTGAACCTGGTGTGCAAACCTGGGTCTCCGAGTCTGGTGAGCACATCATCGCTAGTGCTAGTGAGCTCCGTCTCGATATCTGCTTTAAGGTATGTCGCTGCTTCGTCTCCCCATTGTCACAGAGCCGATTCATCTTATATTAGGACCTCCAAGAAGACCACGCCGGAGTTGCTCTCAAGCGTGGGCGTCCGATCGTCACTTACCGCGAGACTGTCAAAGCCGAATCGTCGATGATTGCCATTTCCAAATCGCCAAATAAACGTCACCGTATCCATGTCACTGCGTGTCCACTTGGGGAAGCTCTCACGCGGGATATAGAAGCAGGTAAAATAAATTCCCGTGACGAATCCCGGACTCGCGCTCGTATATTGGAGTCGATGCATGGGTGGAATATCGCTGATGCAAAGAGGATCTGGTGCTTCGGACCTGACACCACTGGTCCTAATCTACTAGTCGACAATACCGAAGGGGTACAGTATGTCAACGAAATCAAAGATGCTTGTGCTGGCGCATTTCAATGGACAACTAAGGAAGGCGTTTGTGCAGAAGAGAGCATGCGTGGCGTTCGCTTCAACATCCTTGATGTCATGGCAAGTTACCTCAGGTCCTTCTGATTGATTCTGGCAAGGGTGGCTCTGATATTTTCTTTGTTAAGATGCAACGCGATAACGTGCTCCGTGGCAATGGTCAGGTCATCCCCATGCTAAGGCGTGTCTGTTATGCGGCGTTCTTGCTCGCCACTCCCGGACTGCAGGAACCTATCTATCTGGGTACGCAATGATAATTTTCCGTCCAAAACTCTATTGTGCCAGTAAACTCAGCTACTTTCTGCGTTCTCCAGTTATTATTCAGTGTCCTGAGAATGCCATAGTGGGTGTTCACTCCGCGCTCAGCCAGCGTCGTGGTCAGATTATATCTCGAGAACTGCGCCCAAGAGTGGGTGTCTTCGGAAAGCGTCAACCAAATCTTCTTCACTAATTTATGACGCTATCATAGACGTCAGAACTCACAATGAAAGCTTTCCTACCTGTTAGCGAGTCGTTTGGGTTTACTGCTAGTCTCCGAGACAAAACCGAAGGCCAAGCCCTCCACCAATTTGTTTTTGACCACTATGAAACCATGGACAGTTGTGAGTGGACTATTATGCCTTGTTTTGAGGAAGTTACGCTGACTATCGCGCCTCAGCGCCACTGGACGAGGGCAGTAACGTGGAGAAGATCGTTACGGAGATCCGGATGAGAAAGGGCCTCAATCCCAGTATCCCCACTCTAGACAGATACTATGACAAGTGCGTTACAATTTTGCTGCTTCCACATGTTCCTAATTTCCATATTGTTAGGATGTGAATAGTTCTAAAGGCTAGCGTCTGCTTGTTTTTATATGGGCTAGGACAACGAGCTTACATTAAGTTATGCTCGAGCTAGCTTTAATCTCCCATCAGGAGTAGATATGTTGTGAGGTGACCTTTACGCTAGAGAGCACCGAACGACGCCGGGCATATGGAACGGTGACTGGTTGGCCTGAGCTGTGATCTGTAAACATCTAGTTCTGCTCCTCGTTGCCCCTATGTGACTGCTAGATGTCCCCTACTCTCCCTCTGAAACGACTCTTCTACTGTCTAAACCAGAGTGTCAATGAACCTCATGACTGCATTAGCCAAGACAATTCAGCGGATTTTCCGACCGGGACTGGATGCTCACACAATTCCCACGCTCCAAGACCCGTTGTTGTCGCCTCCATCTTGCTCGACCCCCAGCGCAATCCTCATGACAGCGACATCGTCCAGCACCCTTTTGGCTGGCTCAGGCACAGTGCGGGAGTCGTGTGCTTCTGAGATGACGAAGCCAGCACGTGAACTGTATAGATCGAAGGTCTGGATGCTTCGGAGCCTCTAAAGAAGCACGGACCCGACGATCCAGCACAGTCTAGAGGCCTCTGCGATCCCTGATATACTCTCGTCGACGTCTCTCCCCCTCCTCTTTTCCCCCCATCATCACTATCGAGCATACTACTATCGCCTACAGGCATTCCAGCGTATCTCCCCAGCGATGAACTTGTTTGACCTCTTCCTTACTATTGTTACTGCGCTCCACGTGAGCATCCTCGCGCTCCTGAGCATGTTCTCGGGACAGCAGCTCACGCTGTCCGCGGTGAGCACAGCTCTTCTCAGCATCGATGTTGCCCCTCCTTGGGAAGTGGGCAGCTTCAATGCCACCTATGCTGCTTCCGATGAAGCAATAGTGCTCGTATGTAGACCCCTCCTCTTCGATGCTGACCCGAACTGACACTGACACTGACACCATGAACATGGCGCTCCCCCGTGTTGGTAGATGGTTCCTGCGCCTCATCACTCATACCTCACACTGATCAATTCCGATGAGACTGAAGTGGACGCCACCATCACATTCCCCGCAGACCAGACCCCTCTCGTGATAGAGATCGCCAACAATACCTACATCCAGCTCGAAGGACCGACCTTCCCCCTCGAGTCTCACCCCTACGAGCACCGTCTCCACGTAGTGTCGCTAGGCTTCACTATCTTCTCTACTCTTGGAGTCATCCGTGGTCTTTGGGGCCTCTTCCTCAGGACTAGTTCCTCCCACTCCCACTCCCGCCATGGCCCTGGCCCCTTCAACATCGTGCTCCCATCCGGCGTTGACGTGCAGCCTATGGCGTCTAGCTGCATCCCTGAAGAGCTGAAGCGAGGCTTAGAGAACTCACTGACGATGGATGGCGTTGATGTCCTCCGCGCGCTTGGCTCCACCACTGAAGGTATTCTAGAACTCCCTCGCGCTATATTCCAAAGTATCCCGGCTAATATCGAGATTCAGCAGCTGCTTATGAGCATATCCCCCAGTCCCCTTCTACTCTTATTACGTCTAGCAGGTACTCTATGGTAGCAAGGACTCCACGCCCACTTTCTCCCCCGCTTGCCACCCCTGGTAGCTGTGCTGCAAGCCCTGTCTTCTCGTTAAGATGTTCTTCCCCCAAGTCAAAGATGCCCGGGACGTATCCAGTCACCCCACGCAAAGGCGCTATTGATGGAGCTAACGACCTGAGTACCTGGACCGCTCAATTGGCTGCCCCAGTCGTCCCCGGGGCGTATCCGGACGCATCCACGCAACCCACCCCTATTGATTCGGTTTGTGGCTCTCCAATCGCCATGATTGACATCAAGGACGGGGATCATTTCCCCGAGGTGGTGCGATTGGTGGATACAGGGATACGACCAGCCTCCACTGACTCTCCTACGGGAGTGAACCCTGTCCCTTCGCGGCCGTCTCTGGTACTCTCTCCTCCCAGCTCGAAGAAGCGCGCTCCCTTTGTCTCCAAGGTCTCTTCTCCTGCCAAGGTTTTGCCCTTCCGCAAGGCCTTGGGCAACATCTCTAACGGTCTCGCAGTCAATACCCCTCCACGCGACGGGCCAGTCGACGGTAAAGCCCGCAAACACCGGAGACCCTTTGTGCCCCCTTCACCATCAGAGACTCCCTGCCCTCCGCCTCGTTCCATCTCCTTCCGAGGTGCCCGTGTGCATCGTACGCATCCCGCGGATACTCTCCCTCCAATTCGCAGCCTCCCTCAAAAGAAGGCCACTTCTCCCGCTCCTCCCTCTATAGACTCTGCCGATGTGCCAAGGCGGCGGCGCCCTACGACCCCAATGCCACACATGCGCGGTGGCGTGACAAAGCCTGCTGCCTCGACGAGTCCACCTACCTCAGCCGCCGCCCCCACCCCCACGGCCCAGAGCTCGGCACATGACCGCTCCGAGAACATCCATGTAGACTCTGGGTTGCCCTCTTTGGTCTCTGCGCCTACTTATGAGCGCCCTGCATTTGATGGAGAGCCTGAGGCCAGCCGTCCACCTCTTTCGATGGCGCTGTCCCGACCAGATGCACCCCTTCAGACCCCCCCTCCCTCCCTCCATGGGCGTACTAGCACTGCATCCCTCGCCGAAAGACGGGAGGCACGGCCAGATCTACGCTCGAGGCTCGCTGGTTTCGACAAACACTCTCAGGAGGAGTCAAAGCAGCTGCGAAACCTGAAGCGAAAGATTGGGGATGCCCAACAACAGCTACACGAGTTAGAGCTCGCTCAGCGTCACCAACGCAAGCAACTCGTGGAGCAGGGAATTCAGAATGGGTTACGACGCCAAATAATCCAAGCAAGGCTGCTCCTGATCAGGGCAAAAGCCCAAAGGCGAAATAGGCCTACTCCTCGCCCTATGGCTCCTACGCCACTTGATCAGGACCGTAGGGACTTCCTTGAGGAACAGAGGCTTCGTTTGCTTCGGACGGGAATCCTTTCGCGTAATGGTGTCCTTCCCCACCCCTAATGTGACAGTCCGCCGAGAGGAGTAGTTGACTTGATGGATCTTTGTTGTGTTCTTGATGCTTCCTTTTTATTCCCTTGCGATGCTCTTAACATTATTTCTATCGTTATCTCTTTCTTCCGCTTCATTTACTTATTTCTTACTTATTTTTCTTTACATCCCTCGGCCATTCTCTGCGCACCCTGTTGCCCCTGCTTTGCCTCTTTCACATGCTTTCGCGGCTATCGTATCCCACTACTGCCCCATTGGTGAGTCTATTCATTGTTTCTATCAGCTGCGCCCCATCTCGCAGGTACGGATCCCCGTCGCACGATGACAGCACCAACGGGCCGTCTGAACGCTTTACTCCGACTGCATCTGGCAAGTGTTCCACACTTCTTCCTGCCACGATCACCCTGCCTGGAGTGTGCACGACGAGTGCCAGTCAAAGTACCGGTCAACCCTGTCTGGAAGTGGACTGTTTGAAGAATGCCGCCGCACGGGGAAAGTTGATGCCTGCCATCAATGAGTACTTTGCGGGTCAGCCGCTTCATTCCAGTCCCAGGACTTAAGGGCGTCAACGCAGCTCTGGTAAGTGGGGAGTTCGGTTGCGCGATAGGAAGACCAGTGCGAGGCGGAGGGGAAAAGTGGGATGACCGCCCGGCGGTGGGCTGCGATTGTGTTACCGTAACCCAAAGTGCGGGTTGCCGATAGACGGATTCCAATACCGTGCTGAGGAGGAGTCGCATGAGGGCGTCCTCTTTGGCGGACGCTCGATGAGTGCTGGTGGCGGAGGAGAAAAGGCAATGCGGGACCCCCCACATGGTTCAGGAATTGGTGCGTTTACCACCGCTTCGTTATTATTTCCTCGTGCATCGCGGTAGTGTCAGTTTTCCGTAGATATTGGCCCTTTTTTCTATCTGGACTATTTGCTTCATTTTATTTCCGTGTTCTCTTTCGATTATGGTTATCCTACGAGGCTCAATATACCCCCTACTAATTGGCATCGAGTCCTCTCTACTGTTTCCCGTAACTTGTTCATTTCATTATTTGGTTCGTTATTCTCCAATATACCCCATCACCAGAACGCAATTGCTTAGCACCATCGAGTGATGAGGAGTCAACCTTTCACGAAAAAACTGAACCGATCAAGAGGCAGAAACACATGCCAGCAGTCACAGAATAAGACGGAGGCAAGGTAGCGGAGTAGAAGTAGCAATTCGTGTGCCTGAATGTATCAGACAGTAACAACACGACCTTCTTCCGAACTTTGGTGGATGAGCTCAATCATCTTGATAGTCAACGCAGCTTGCACGGGCTAAGAGAGGGAGATTCAACACCACAGGGTGAAGAAGAAGGTGCAACTGGCTAACCTGAACGATGAGTTTCGTTGGATCATTGGCTTGAATCGCCTCTCCGACATTGACAAACCATGACATGCTACCAATGGAATATCATTCAACATGCAGATGCGAGTATTCAAGAATAAACTGCTCACTAATCGCCTTTCTCTGTTGGTACTTTCTTCTCTTCCATGTCGCCATGGTCGGACAACACGGTCAGCGTGCCTTCAAGGCTCGTAGGCTCAACAGCGAATGCTGCATCGTTGACATCCATTGGCGGAGTAAGTTTGAGCTGATCCTCTTGCACATCCAGGCCATATTTCACCCAGCTAGCCTTTGTTCCACGGACGAGGAAACGGAGCTGTGGCTGACGAAGGCTCAATGTGGCTGAAGAGATCGTGACTGTAATGGGGAGCGAATTTGAGGGACGAAGCGACGGCGACGTGGGATAGTAGAAATGCGCGACGAAGGCGTCGGCAAATTTGGGGCCATTAATCTGGCGAGAGTTCCACACGCGACCATATACTTGAGCAGGAGCGCCAAACAGGGTTAGGATCTGGTCAATCTATTGCAGAAGATTTAGAGTGTGAGTGGAGAGAGATCCTATATCGGTAAGACCGTAAGCGAACCAGGTGAGAGCCAAGATCGAAGACGACGCCGCCTCCCCAAGCATCATCGTCCTTCCAGCCGCCTTTGGGGGCTGGACGGAAGCGATCGTAGCTAGTCTGAATTTCTGTAATGTCGCCTGTAGCAGATACATGTTAGTAGGTGTCCCTGGCGAGCCTAAGGACTGAGAAACTCACCGAATACTTTCTCGACATCGAGTAATCTCCTCAAGGTGAGGAAATCGGAATCCCATCGACGGTTTTGATATGTCGCAATAATAAGCTTCCCTTTCGATGCGATATCAATGAGCTCGTTTGCTTCTTTAGAAGTGGGGACAAGGGGTTTCTCGATAATGACGTGCTTTCCCGCAAGGAGAGAAGCCTAACGGGGAGAGCATTACTCAGCCGACGCACTACGAGCAGTAGGGGAACCGGAAATTCACCTTCGCAAAATCATAATGGGTATAGTTTGGGGTAGAGATTACAATAACCTGGACCTCAGGGTTGGCCAAAACTTCGTCAAGCGTGGTAACTACTTTGACACCCGTATGGCCATATCGGTCTCGAGCAGCGGACTTTTCTGAGGTCGCGGATCGTTCGAGGATAGTATGCTTCAAGTTGATGAAGGAGAAATTTTTGCGAGCTCGAGGTCAGACCAGTGGCCGATGACGACACCGAATAGGGAAACAAAAGGAGCACAGACCAGCTTGAAATATTGTGGGAGGGCAAGGATAAATGGGATGTGGAATACGGTGGCACTCATGCCCATTCCTAGGACGGCGGTGTTTGCTGGAGCCATGGTTGAGGTTTGCAAAGTTCAGAGGGGAGTAAACGAAGTCAAAAGCCAGAGAGAGTCTAAGCGAGCTTAAGTGCGTGTTGATAGCGTAAATAGTAGTGTCCATGACTCGAATTCTTGGCGATCTCAATAGATTCCATCGGGCAAGCTTTAGTAAGAAGAAGGAAGGGTGATGGATAATCCCGTCCGGCCCGACAAGTCTTCGATTATTTGGACTCTCCTGCCGTGGCTTCAAGATTCGACAAGTGCATTTATTTGGTACAGATCATCCTGTTTTATAATTCTCTAGACACCGTGGGGCAAAAGCGGCTGAGATAGGCTAAACGATATATCCCTACGCTACCGCCTTCACTCGGCCATCGTTCCTTGCATCCACGGCGCTCACAAGGACTGCAACTGTCTCCGTCATAGGTATACGTATCCCCAATTCCTTGGCGTATTTCAAAGGCTGGCCATATATTACCTTGAAAAGGGGTTAGAGTTGGGAGCGGGCGTCATGCGGGTGAGCGACGGAAATCTGTGGAATTAACATACCTCGGCTTCAAGGACTCGACCGGCATTCACATCGGCCCTCATCGAGCTTGTTGTTGGCCCCCGCTTTACCATCGTTTCGTAAAAGGTCTGCCCTAGCCTCTTACTGAGCCCCATCTTTTCTGCCAGTTTTGCCTTTTCATCTGCAGGTAGGGGGCATTCAGGTGCTAGTGGATCGATCTCATAGCCTTTTGCGCGCGCAACCAGAGTAATCTCATCCATTAGAGAGACCGCGAGTGGAGCAGCATAAGGCGAAGAAGCGAAGAACGCGTCCGTATCAAGGTTGGTAAGGCCTGTCAAACCATTCCAGGCCACATTCCTATCATAAAAGCAATCATAGAGGGATTAGGATAAAAGCTTCTTAGAAAGGGAACGCGAATCAAGATCGTACCAAGCTAATTTCCGCCACCGATTGACCTGCATCTCCACAGGATCGTGAAGAGTTTCGACATTACAACCACCGTCACGAAGCATCTCGGCGATCCTATCAAGTCGCTCTCTTTCGTTCGCTGGAGAGTGCACTGGGGAGTCGAGATTGCCTCCTCGGAAAGGCCCAGCAGTTAGGAGTGTTCCTCCTTGATGGATGACTACACCAGGGGACTTTTGTTCGCCACCAATATAGGACTAAAAGTCCATCGAGAGAATGAGTGCTTTAGCATTGGCGAGTAGCTTTTTGCCTGGCCGAAATGTGCACTTACGACGCAAGTTATAATCAGATTATCGGGCCACCGAGCCTGTAGTGCGTCCTCGATCCCGATGCCATTCTGAATGAGCACGATGGTTGATTTGCCAGGAGTCACATACGGCTCTAGACTTTCCACCAAACTTGGCTTTGCAAACGTGAGGGCCTTGGTCGCCACCAGAATGTATGAGAATTCAGGCATGGGTGCGGGAGCTTCAGGAGTCGTTGAGGACGAAAGAGCTCGGAAAACGTGCTCGAATTTGACAACTCCTCCTTCATTCACACCCCCTTCTCCAACAGTGCTAGGAGGGATCAACATTCCTTGATTCCTCACGACATCATAGTTCGATCGAGCGACGGTAGATAAGCCCGTTTTGCCAGATCGTTGCAAGAACAGAGCAAATATTGCGCCGAGTCTAAAGAGTAACAGCCAGCCAGGCCAAGCCAGAAAGTAGAGATGAGGAGGGTTGTCGTCGGCGGAATGAGAAGTTGCAAAGCATGTCAGCGGTTGGAGCGAGCAAGGGAGCCGTATTGGCAAAAGAATAACAATCCTACACACCCTCCAAGACCAACAACTAGCGTATTTTCCCCTTTGATGTTCTGCGCATTGGGTGTCGCCATTATCTCTGGTGATGCCCTGGATGTACTGGAGAGAGTGGTAGTTTGATGGAGATATCTGGAAAGTGTCGAATTTGCGGGGGTGCGAATGGATTTTGATTCACATTCGGCAGGTCGGATGATCTGTCCGACCGACACCCCTCCCCGGCCCGCCAACCTGAACATCCAGTCGAAGTTCGGCAGCACAGTCCTCGTCGGCACGCCTCGCGAAGCCCCCAATAATGACATCGTCGCGTGTCGGTGGCCTGGCACGAGAAACTGTCGTCTGTACACAAAAAGAGCGTGCTTATCACGGTCTCTGTTACCAGCATCCTATAATTTGCAAAAGCTATCATTACCGTGTCTCGTGAGAAACTGCAAATCATTCCATCCCACAATGGATTCTTGCTTGTAGATGGGTGCAATTGCGTTTCATATTCGTGAGGTTTGGTACCTATCCAGAGTCTTTCATAACGGGGAAGGCTCTCTATATATAGCCAAGCTATGTCGTTTTGAGCTTTTCGCTACTGCATTTGGAGGTTCACACCACAGTTGGAAGGCCCAGAATTCCAGCATCTGATCGAAATTTTAGGAAAATGCCAGGCAGCCATAGCTCCGAGAGGTTTCATAAACCCGATGAATCATCTTCTCCGGTTCGGGTCGTCTCTATGAATCTAGGATCTTGAGAGCATGGCTGTGAGCAGTCCAGTACAGCCTACTAATGGCAAATCAAGTTTATTCCAGGCACTTGCGACAAACAACAAATGATTTGATGGTGCTCATTTGCTCGGAAGGCCTCATATCAACCTCGAAAACTTGACCCCGAACGAGCTCGAACCTTGATTCTCGCCAGAATTAGACCAGTTTCAATGCTCTATGGGATACTTCCGTATCATTTCATGCACGTCCATCTGCCGAGCCATTGTATGATCCCAAACAAGAATTCATGGAGGTCACCGTCTAAATCCGAGCCGCTTGCCGTGTTGCCGGGACTGAATGTGAATGACATCCACAAACTGACTCACCACAAGTCCAAGCTTTAGTTTCACTTGGCAAGAAGATCGATATCCCTGACATACATAAAGCATGAGCCAGTCGGAAGGTCACCCGTCTACTGGAAGACTGTGTAGGTTCTGCGTGATCGTGCATGTTGCCAGTTCTCGCCGGTCCGGCCAACCGACGAGCCGAGGTCACGCATGTTCTGATGTCGACTCGAGGACTCGGATGACCCCACAAACGCACGATCTATTCGATTATAAATGATACCTACTATTCCTCAGGGAGAACCTTTTACCATCTCCTCACCACTTTAGACACAGCGACTTTTGCTGAGAGCTTACACTCTACTCTCTCATACACTCGTAAAGTGACCAGATCGATACGCAAGACATGCCTGGAGGTCCCAAGATAGCTAGTATTGAGGTGAGTGTCGACGAGGGATATCATCGTCCCTAGTTATCGTACAGTTGAACGCTTTACTTATCCACTCACCCCCTCTGGTGTCTGTTTCTCCATCAACGCGCTGACTGAAATATCTTCAATCCCCTATATCGGATTTGCCCACTCTTTCCTGCTCTCGATCCATTAGATCTTTCGTCTCCCGCCTCGTTGGCTCTTCGTGCGAGTAGCGACCGCCAAATCGGAAGAACATACAACCGAATACGTAGGATGGGGCGAAGCTACGCTCGAAGGCCATACTGAAGCCATTGAAGGCGCCTTCAACGATTTACGCGAACGCTTCATTGGGGCAGACTGCGATGATATTGAGAGGATATACGTGGAAGGATACAGAGGGCGATTCTATCGCGGCGGACCCGTGCTTATGGTGAGTGCATTGTCCCTTTACTACATGAGTGTGCTTTTTACCATCTCTAATCGTGGGATATGTGTAGTCCGCCATCTCAGGTCTTGATATCGCGCTCTGGGACATCAAGGGCAAGCGTCTTGGTGTGCCAATCTACTCACTCCTTGGTGGCAAAGTGCGCGATCGCTGTGCCGTGTACGGGTGGATTGGTGGCGATCGACCAAGTGACGTAGTGGAAGGCGCACGAAAAAGAAAGGAACAAGGCTTCCGAGCGGTCAAGATGAATGGTAGTGGTGAGCTCCTTTTGAATAAATGCATTCAGCTCTCTGGCTTTGGTATTCATGAGGTTTGGCCTCTTCTCAGAGTCAATGGGTTGGCTGGATTCGCCATCAGCGCTCGATGCGACGGTTGAGCGAGTCAAGGCCGTCAGAGAGCTTGGTCTTGACGTGGGAGTGGACTTCCACGGCCGTGTCCACCTCCCGATGGCACGTCAGTTGGCACGGAAGCTCGAAAGTGTCGGCCCACTTTTCATTGAAGAACCGGTACGTTGCCATCTTTTCGATCAAGAGCGCCGCACTCACTAAGGAATGTACTCACGTCCGTATCTCTAGCTTCTTCCGACCCAACCTCTCGAGATTGCGGATCTAGCAAAGCAAACAACGATCCCCATTGCACTTGGTGAAAGGCTGTTCACTCGTCAGGACTTCCGTCCCTACCTGGAAGCTAGAGCGATTAGCATCGCTCAGCCTGACGTAAGTTCCTCTTGTAACATGGGGTCTACTATAGAGTGCACGATCAAGAATAACTGATAATTCCGTGCATTAAGATTGCTCACTGCGGAGGGATCAGCGAGCTCAGACGGATCGCTTCGCTTGCGGAAACATATGATGTAGCCCTCGCACCACACTGCCCTTTAGGGCCGATCGCGTTCATGGCGAGCGTTCAGGTGGGCCTAGCATCCCCCAATTGTGCGTATACATTTCGAGCATTCTCGAAAGTGGAGTCCAAGTGCCTAATCGCTTTTATTTTCCCTGATCCCGACGGAAACCATTTCTGAACGCACTCTATTGATCCTGCTATTGTGTCTCCCTACCTCAATCACCAGTCGTCATCCAAGAATGTTCCTGGGAGATGCACTACAACCTGGAATCAAGAATTAAGGCCGACCTACTCACCTATGTCCAACCATCTTCTCTCAGGGCATTTGCAATCAAGGATGGTTTCGTAGAGGCGCCACTGGGTCCTGGTATTGGCTTCGAGGTGGACGAAGAGAAGGTCAGGGCAATGGATCTCTTGCAGGGAACAGGAGCTGCTACCCGGCAGGAGGAGGTTCCAGCCTGGCGCAACCCGATGTTTATTGGCCAAGATGGGGCCCTCAGGGAGTGGTAGGGTCATTAATTTGACTCTAGGAGTTATTGTGAGGCTCTATTGTTCACCATCCATAGAGGATCGTTTCTCTTCGCCGTGGCGGTATTCAGATCTCACTCATGGAGGAAATATGCTTGATTCTCGCTTTCGTGTCGTGATTAGCTCCAAAGTGATATTTTTTAGCGTGAAAACATTTCCACTTACGTCGGTAATAGCACATATTAGCTGTAGTCGAGGTAGAGCCAGAGTTTAATCCGTTGCTGCATAACCGCGAATGAGGTGCAGTCAAAGAATAAAACGGAACGTGCCCATTTCACGCGATCGTGACCCCGAGTGCACGGTAAGTATAGCTCTACATTACCGAATAAGATCAGGCTGCGTTAAACTTCACTCTACTTCCGAGTAACGACTCTAAAGAGAGGCATACAACCAGCTGCGAATTCTGGGTATCAAACCCTGCGCATGGTCGCAGACAGAATGACTTTTCATCAATGTTAGTTCTGCCCGCGCTTGGAAGCAGATGATCTCTCAGCGTTGACGCCCACCGCCAGGTAGGGCAGTCCAGATGTTAGCGACAAGGTATTTCTCTGTTCTAACATCACCGGAGCGATATCCTTGGGCAGTGTATACCAGTGTTACATGTTTTGGACTTATTGACTTAGGACTATGAGGTTGCTGATCATCATCAATGAAGCCGATGTCGTCATTTATCCGGTTTACTGTATTGCCATGACCCAACCCAGCACTGCAGGCCTATTTTTATAGCTAGTGTTCAAATAATTTCAAAGGCGCATTTAATTATGCCTTGATTTGGGAATATGCCATGATTATACAAGAAATGACTCGTTAGATGTGCTCTCGAATCCACCAGAGATATCGCCTCCTTACCGTATTCATATAGTTGCTCAGCCCACAAAGCAAACGTTCTCTCCTGAGCGAACGGGGAAGGATCTTGGTGGTATCCCAACTGCCTCCTAAGGTCCAGGGTCAGCATCTGCAGGCCTGCCAGTGAAACCTCGAATTTGCTTTTCCAAGTCCTCCATGGTATCCCTCCTCCAAAGGAGCACGTTCACGCGGTTTGCGGCGGCGAACAAAGCAAATATCAATAGGACCCAAATTATCCCAAGGCCAATAATCTGTAAGGTAAGAAAGTGTTAGTCACGGAGCATCAACATTGTGATAAGCTATGATGGGAATAGCATACACTAAATGCAAAGCTTGCCCCAGTGCTTGGATCGACATTGAAATCTAGTGGCGCATCCCAATTTGCTGCGTTGGGATTGTTGTATGGAATAGCAGAGACGTTGAAGTGCAGGTCCTGGACTGTAGCGACAAGCAGGCTGATGGCTGTAAATGTAGCAGCGCTGGCGCCATAAATACATATTGCCACCACCATATCCCACATACGAGGATTTGAGAAGGGGTAATTGTCAAGTCTTGAGCACCATCGAAGAAAGATTTGTGCTGGAATGATGAGTGCCAGGGCAACAATGAAGAGAGAGAAGGCCCAGGCCATGAGACCAATATTTCCCCTCATAGCGCTGAAAGGGGAGTGAAGAATATCAGGTTTCCATACTAGATCGCAGGAGAAAACAAGAACCTGAATATTGAACCATAGGTGACACCTGCACCAACAAAGGAAACTCCGGTGATAGCAGTCATGAGATGTTCATACGAGTCATAGCTGTCCTGGGCCCAGTCTGCAATGCCCTATGATCACCAGTAGGGGCTTAATTGATTTGTTTTAACAGAAAGCGGTGATAGCTACCAGGTATCCAGTCGCCAGCGCCCTGCCTCGAGTCCTCACTAGTTCTTTCGCGCGTTTAACAAGTTCTTCGGCATCTTGGAGCTGAACATGCAGAATATTTCCTTGGTCGTGGAAGCGAGAAAGGTATATCGAAACACATACTGCCTGCTTTGCAATCCTTGCCGCCTCCTGTCTATGTTGGAGCCACCGACATGCAATCATCAATTCATCAGGCTTGTTCCAGGCCGTTAGCACATCCAGATAATCATAAGGCAGCAATAATTCACATCACCAGATTCTCTCACTTGAACAGTGGCTTGCAGCGCTTCACTCCTGTAGTAGACGGCACTGTTGTGCTGAATATACAGGATATATTAGACTTCGCAGAGAACAAAATAATGAAAGCGAAAAGAGCTGTACCAACTCATTTGCTATATTGAGTTCACGCCGAGCCGTTGCCACCAACGCCTCGCCGACTTTCAAAGCCTCGGCCTGGAGTAGAAAAATGAGTCCGCTACATCAAAGTAGGCTATGAAACTTACTCGACTATGAAGGAAAAGCGGTGACTTGCTAGGAAGGAAAATGCCTTTGAAGCCACCACTCACTTCGCAAGGGGTATCTGTAAACGATGCAGATCAAGACTGTGTTTATAACTTACTTGGGACACGGATGAATACTACAGCATAAAGGAAATATCGTGCCCACATGTGAGCAATAATCCATGGCTTCCAGCTATTCATCAACATAGACGGGGTCAAGGGTGCTACGCTGAGCGGCGGATTGGTTCGGTAAGACCCGCGAACCGTGTACCTAAGCGGGAGAATGGCCTAGAGATGAAGAGGGGCGATCGATCTTGGATGAGAGCCTGGGAAATCGATGCTGCATGGACCAAAAACTCACACAGTTCACAACTGAGAGAAGCCGCTTCCCCACGACGAGCAGCGCGACACAAACGAGGTAGATGGTCGCAGGTGGGAGCAAAAAGATGGCAAGAATCCATGCTAGCAGGCGATATTGCATCCGGGATTTCTCAAACTTCCTCGCACTATCTAAGACCCTTTGGCCCTTCAGCTCAGGCCAAGGCTCCACTCGTGGTGGAGGCTGCTTTTCCAGCCTTTGATCATCAAGATCTTCTTCAGAAGGGGGTACGAACAGTCTGAGAGCATCGTCCCGGCGATTGTGAGGCAAGTTAAAGAGTAAGTCGAAGAGAAACGGCCCAAGTTTGTCTTCTAAAGAGCCGTCCTCCCATCGCGAGGCTGGGGCGGGGTCAGCGGTCGATATCGACTGCGACATGATAACTTCAGCCATCGATGACGAGGGAAAGGATATGATGGAGAGGAGGGCTCGCTGAAGAGACGCCAGATAACTACTTTCCTTGCCGAATCAGATTACCTTAAAGCATTGAGCCGAGTTACTTATCAACCTCGTGTCCGGATGGCCCATATAAGGGTTTTAGGCGCCGTTAGCGCGCGGCTTCATTGTGTAGGAATTTGTAGCTACAATTGGGGTGGCTGGCAGCTTTTCCATTCACATCTCGAGCGGAAGTTTCTGTTTGGTTGGAGAACGATTGACAGCAATGATTCCCGCGGTGGCCAAGATAGTCTCCTCCAAGCCTGACTGCCCAGCTTTCATTTTCCCTAAAGATAATGGGGTCGATTATCCTAGTAAGCCACATGTCGCTCTCTTCCCTAGGGGCATTCGATCCTGTATAGGTCCGTAGAGGCCCCAACAGGACCTTGCATTGGACTCGAGGTAGACGAGGAGAAGGTGACGGCGCTGGATCTCTTGCACGGGGCAGGGCCAGGAAAGAATGTGGGACCTGCTGCATCTGGCAAGAGGAGGCTCGGGCCTGGCGAAATTCAGTGTTTATTGGTCAAGAGTTTATTTGTCAAGAGTCTACTGGTCAAGATGGGGCGCTCAGAGAGTGGTGAGGTGGCTTTGTTGCTCCGATCTTGGAGGTTGGTATGAAGCTCGCTCTCCCTTGATCGTGCTTCGGAAATGGACGCCTCTCTTGACTGTATTTGGATTTCGTCCATCAATGAAATGTGTATCATTCTCTACTTCGGTTCATGATCGGCTTGCAAAAATCAGGAATTGAAGACGATGAACAAGAGAGTGCATTTGACTCTGCAGACCCTTTGGCGATCAGTGGCGACATCGCTGAGCCAGGGGCTCTCGAGGCGAATGGCCCGCATCAGGCAATTCGAAGCCGCCTCGTTGCTGCTGATAGCTCTCGCCGCCTAGACTGCGAGAGAGGCCGAGAGACCCAGGGGCAAGGGTTACGCCGCCCAAAAAGGAAATTCATTCATATGAAGTGTGGCCTTGAATCTGAATTGTCTGGACCCTCCACCTGACTTGAGACGTGTTTGACTCCTGACCTGATGCTCTGAAAGCTCCGGTGCTCACGAGACCTGTGTGGTGGGGTCATCTGACACGTTTGGGACGATCACCACTGTGATGGACGCCGAGAAACAAGGGCTACAGAACGGAGCATGTGCATGGAATGACAGGTTCCTTGTCATTTTGTTAGGGCATTCCAATTGTTTTTGAGGTAGTTGTGCGGCCGATGCCGATGTCTTGATTGATATAATTCAATAGAGCATTCACACGAGGTTGTTTTGCGAGCTTGTGACGAATGAGAATGGGAAATTATTGGATTGGTTGGCAGAACTATCGATGCGCAGAACGTCGACGCAGCCATACACGAGCTGGTTTCTAGAGCCTTTAGATGAATTATAGGTGGAAAAACGATACCCCACTATACTTGTTGTGTGGGGGAGGAGGCCCATGGGGGATGGAGGGGCGGAAAAACGTTTGGCCAGGACCAGATCGCAACAGCGCGCTCTCGAAATGACTCAGAGGGGCCCATACGGAAACGAACGGACGGACACGGAAAAGCCAGGATACCGATTTGAGCCGATAGTAGCTTGGTTGTTATGCATTGTGAGCGAGGGAGTTGGTCGATCGAGGAGGGGAACATCACGCGCCTTATAAAGGGCGGCCAACTTTTCCTTTCTCCTCTTCTTCAGTACCTCCATCCACCCTAGGTTAGACACTTTCCTGCTATTTTTATTCCACTTTATAGCCGCTCATCGCTCGAATAGACGCCCCTCTGCCTGCCTTGGCCTCCTCTTTACGCATATAGCCTCCAAGGTATCGTCGATCGATGTCGTCCACATGACCCCTTCGACACCCTAACATACTCTCCTACAGTCCATCATGTCTCGCGCCACTCCCCATGTTACGCCCTTCATCATGGGCGCTCAAAGCTCGTATTTCCATGTCGAGAACGCCTGTGAGTTGTCGCTTGTCTCTGCCCGTTGGAAGTCTTTTTTTGCAAACGCTCAAAGGTTATTTTGCTCCTTACCGCCTATATGCAGTCCTCGGGAAGGGTAAGTCGTTCCCTTGACTTTTCCACTTCTCCCTTAACTCACCGGTGTCTTGTTCTCTATGTGCTGCGATCGTTGTCGGGCGTGCCTGTTATGACGTCCAACTGAATTGACGACCCCGCCTCACCCCGCCCTTCGTGTCCGCATCCGTCCTCCTACCCGAAACCCCCTCCTTACTCGCTGTCCCACTGCGCTACATCGATAATATGAAGATCTCGAGTATTTCTCATCGGCCGGCTTCGACATGGAGCACGTCCAGATGAAGCGTAATGCTCCTGTCGCCGAACTCTATGAGGACGCCATTCGCTACGAGGGTGCCATCATCTCATCATCAGGCGCGCTTATCAACTTCTCAGGGAAGAAGACTGGCCGTAGCCCAAAGGATAAGCGTATCGTGTACGAGGAGACCAGCAAGGATGACATTTGGTGGGGTCCGGTGAACATCAAGATGGACGAACGTAAGCACCTTGTCTCATTTGTCCGCTTCCTTTGGCGAGGTTTTTCGTTGCGAGTACTCGAGAGATGGTACTTTAAAAGCCCTCTCCGACGTTTTTCTCCCTTCCTTTGGCGCTCGACGGCCACCGAGTCGCAATTTCACCTGCGCCGGCTTTCTGTGCTCTTTCGTTCCCGGCGCCTCGCTTGTCCCCTTACAACGTCACTGGGTTGTCATCTCAACGAGTTTCTGTATTGACTCTTTTGTTTTTTTCATCTGCTTCTGGTCGTGCTTGACTTTCTGCACCCACCGGCATCATGGCTATTAACCTGAACCGGGACCTCCGCCCATTCATTTGTTTTTGTGGCTCGTCTCAATTTGGCTTTACTCTCCCGGCTTCATGCCGTGTCCTCTATCCGTGAAACCTAAAACCCCGCACAACCATTCATGACGCCACATCTATCATTTGACAATGCGGGGTAATTCACCAATCGCTTGCCGGACTGCTCGCCCGCCATCTCTCTCGTGACAACGTACACTCTCTCCGGCCGTCCTCACACAGACACCTTTGAGATCAATCGTGAGCGTGCGATTGACTACCTCAACACCCGGGATCTGGTCTATGTCTTCGATGGATTCGCTGGAGTACGTCAAGAATCGCCTTTTCTTTATCTGCTCCACCCAGTAACTGACAATTACGTTTTTATCCCTATCGTTGCTCCATGTCCCGGCCCCACCTTTGCACCACTCGTTGACGATCCCATGGACTGCCACCCTCGGGCCACCCTCTCATCGATCAGTGGGACCCCAAGTACCGCATCAAAGTCCGCGTCGTCTGCGCTCGCGCGTACCATGCCCTCTTCATGAACAACATGCTCATCCGCCCTTCGCCAGAAGAGCTTGCCAACTTTGGGGAACCCGATTTCATCATCTACAACGCTGGCCAGTTCCCGGCAAACCGATTCACCACCGGCATGACCAGCGCCACCAGTGTGGAGATCAACTTCAAGAGGATGGAGATGGTCATCCTTGGGTACGTCTCTTTCTTGGTCGACTCCTTCTCGAAGCGAGTGGGGTCTAATGGCGTGCTTGCGGGTAATTTTGTAGATCTGAGTATGCTGGTGAGATGAAGAAGGGTGTCTTCAGTGTGATGCACTATCTCCAGCCTGTCAAGTTTGGCCAGCTCTCGCTCCACTCGAGCGCCAACATTGGTATGGAGAAGAATGATGTCACATTGTTCTTCGGGCTATCTGGGACAGGGAAGACGTGAGTCTATCAAATGGCATCTCCGTGCTTTTCCGTGGAGTTGACCCTATTCGCCACTAGCACTCTCTCGGCTGATCCTCGTCGCCAGCTTATCGGTGATGATGAGCATGTCTGGTCAGACGATGGTGTGTTCAACATCGAGGGCGGATGCTACGCCAAGACCATCAACCTCTCTGCCGAGAAGGTTCGCTTTCATCTTCATATTTACCTGAATGTTTTAGCCAAAGTGCTCACATTGTTTCTTTCCTCGTCGTCATGTAGGAGCCTGAAATCTACAACGCCATTCGTTTCGGATCTATCCTTGAGAACGTTGTGTATGACCCCGCGAGCCGTATTCCCGACTACGACGACATCTCGACGACCGAGAACACTCGATGCGCCTACCCGATAGAATACATCCCCAACGCGCGCATTCCTTGCGTCGCCGACAGGCACCCGAGCAACATCATCATGCTCACGTGCGATGCGTACGGTATCTTACCACCCGTGAGCAAACTTTCTAGCGCGCAGGCGCAATATCACTTCTTGGCCGGTTATACGAGCAAAACTCCCGGCACTGAGGATGGTGTTCTTGAGCCCACCCCGACCTTCTCCACCTGCTACAGTGCGCCATTCATTGTCCTCCACGTACGTATCACTTTGCCTGCTCCTGTTCTTTTGCTGCATATCTGTTGAGCTATGTACTGACTCCTTGCACCTCTCCCTTTTACTGGCATTCCCTCCTTCAGCCGAGCCGCTATGCTGCGATGCTCGCTCAAAGGATGGAGCAGACCAAGGCCAGCTGTTGGCTCGTCAACACCGGCTGGGTTGGTGGCAAGTTCGGCACGGGCTCGCGTTGCCCTCTCAAGTACACCCGTGCGATCATCAACGCGATTCACTCAGATAGCCCCCCGACTGAGTTCGAGACGTACGACATCTTTGGGCTCCAGATCCCTACGCACATCGAGGGTGTGCCCGACAGCTTGCTTAACCCTAAGAAGGCTTGGGAGGATGGCGCGGCCTTCGAGAAGGAGCGCATCAAGTTGGCAAACATGTTCGTCAAGGCCTTCAAGACTTTCGAGGACGGTGTGACTGCTGAGGTCAAGCAGGCCGGGCCAAGCAGCTTCATCTAAGTACATTGACCTGTACTTCAGTTTGATAGACCGAGCTTTGGCTTTGGTGGGTTTGAGGTGGATATGAGGTATATCTAGATACTCCCGCGACTTCTCTCTCTCTTTCCTTCCCTCCATGACACTGAGGATGTGCTCCCTTCTTTCCTTCACCTGCACTCCTCTTGAGCACATCATCTCAATCATCTCTCCTAACATCTGGACTCCATTTCTTTCCCTCTCACCCTTAGCCAACTGCTCCGAATCGTTAAATTTACTGTATCATCACGCTTTGCTTTTTCTTGATGACTTTTTTACGTCCCGGCATTCGTTATCTTACTTTGCTTTTGTAGCTCTAGTAACACATCGAATGCTTTTCGTCTCGAATCTAGTCTGTTCGCGGAATAAAAATAATTCATCCATTCTCTGGCCAAGAGTGAAGGGTTTGAGCTTTGTTTGTTGGTGTCGAGAAGGCTGAGGAGCGACCATTCTTCCTCTCGATCCCCACGTCATGGGAATTGAATAATGGTTGATGTAGCGTTGCTTGGCTGATACGAAACTCGGGCATTGTGGCCGTGAAATGAGCTCGAGCGAAAGCCCCGTCTTCCCCTTGACCCCAAACGCATTGTGCAGATTTTACCTGTCCACAGTCAGCTCACACAGCGTCTTCGTCTAAATCGTCGCGTCGCCTATAAGAATACTAAGCTCACCTACTGTACTACCTCTAATAAGTACGCGCTACCATGGCCGGGGTCCTCTATCGACTTTATATGGCATGTATGCTTTCTTCTGACGTCTGTGCACCATGGTCATAATCATGTTATACTCTGGTCACTGTAGAGCTTCTACCCTCCTTGCCCTCCGAAAGAAGCCAATCCCATCAAGTTTGGCATCCTTGGAGCCTCAAGCGTTGCTACCTATGCATTGTTGACTCCTGTCAAATCACACCCTGGCGTCGTGGTTGAGGTAAGTCGCGGATTCATTGCAGCTTTATCATCCGACCGCTCTTATGTACTAAACCACTTCGCACAATACCGTGCGTCTCTTTTAGGGCGTTGCGGCTAGAGATTATTCTCGCGCCAAAGCTTTTGCAAAGAGCAATAGCATCCCGAAAGCGTACGCTACCTACGAAGGTGGGCAATTAATATCAAATGCCTTTTCTCTCTCAGCCTTATATGCTAATCAGTAGTCCTATAGAGCTTCTCGAAGACCCATCTATCGATGCCGTCTACATTGCTGTAATGCAACCTCCCGATTATGTATCACAGCTCTCAGTGCTAACATTCGCTTTTTTTTCCTCTTGTTCCAACGACAGCTCACGAACAGTAAGCCTCGCCTGCTCCATGTGCCCGAAGCATGCTAATAATTCAATTACCTCCATCCTCAAGGCCATCATGTAAGGTTCATCGTGCATAGGCGTCCTGAAAACCTTTCTCATCATTCTTGCATGCTGTAGTATGAATGGGCTACTAAATCTCTTCACGCAGGGAAGCATGTACTCGTGGAAAAACCTATGACGACGAGTTCCGCAGATGCTGCGAAGCTGTTCGCACTGGCAAAAGAGCGAAATTTGATAGTGATGGAAGCAAATCACATTCGGTGAGTATCCGCATTACTGAAATCGTAGCTTGCCGAAGTTATGGACGCCCCTCATAATCGTTTCCCTCTCTGGAATGCAGTTTCCACCCGACAGCACAAACTATGAAAGCGTTGGTGGACTCGGGTAGGATCGGTAACGTACAGGGCATTGATTCTACGTGGGCCATCTCTTCGACCCCTCCAAATGTGAAAAAGACCTCATTGGGTGGCGGGGCGATGGTCTGCGCTGGGTGTAAGTAATTGGTTTTCCTACTTCCCTCTCTTGCCGTAGAAACCCACCTCAGATGACTTGTTTCTCTCGTTTCAGGTTATCCTGTCAGCCTGGCTCGATACATTCTTGATGGCGCTGATGCGACCGACGTGCGACTCGTTAGGACCAAGCCGTTCCCGGATGAGAAGCAATCTGATCAGCACACCTATGTCGAGTGTGATTTCACCTCGCCATCCGATGGCTCCTTGGTCACGGCACTACTTTCAGCCGATATGGCGTTGCCTCAGCTACTCCCACCTTTCAAGTGGACGTTGAAAATCCAAGGGGATGAGGGAACGTTGTATCTGAACAACTATTTCGCCCCCAGCATTTTCCATACTATCACCATTACGGAACGTCCTACCGATGCCAATGGAAAGTCCCAGGAGACGATAAGTTATGTCAAGGCCTATTCGTTCAAGGAGCTTGACCCAAAAGCCAAGGGTGAGGATTGGTGGACAACGTGAGTATAGCATCATCACTAGGTCGTAGCAGGCCTGCCCGACATCATCTGAATATGTTATTCCACCAGATATCGTTACCAGTTGGAAGCCTTTATCGATAAGATTAATGGACGCCAACCGCAGACCTGGGTTGACGAGGCGGAAAGTGTGGGATGCCTGGCAGTACTGGACCGTGCATATGAAGTGGCAAGTTCAAATCCAGTACGCCCTAGCCAATTGGTGTAACGACTAATTTCGGGCATTTTATTTCCTTACAGAATGGATTCGGTGCCCGCGCTACCACGAACTACAAAGAATGATCAGGACTCGTGTCTTAGGTCTCTTGCTA